>JAHWFO010017072.1:1004206-1018994 GCA_023313115.1 Rhysida immarginata
AATACCCCCTTTAAGTATTTTACATTCGATGTAAATCACCCTGTATACACACATTTCAATAAATTTTCCTTTACATAGAGTACATTAAATATTTGTAAACTCTTTCTAATTTGTTTACTTAAAATTATCACGATGTGAAAGTTTACAAACAATTAGGATTAGCATTAAAACATTAAGAATTAGCTCTCTCTCTCTCTAAGGTCAGGAGAAAGTAATGAATCACCAGTACTTGAATCTAGTTGGTTACCACTCTGACCCGAACAAAGGTCAACGGTCTTCTTTTATGAAAAATAGTATAATCTCTGTGATACTTTACTTTCATTTAAATTCTCAAACTAAATTTAACGGGCTGCTAAACTTTTATGTGCGCGATTTTAAACTCATCGTGTATATGTAACGAAGTGAAATAGGACCTAGGATATACCAGTTATCATTTAAAATGACTTTTTTGAGAACTTGTTATACACTGCTCAAAACAATTAAAGGAACACTTGTAGAATCCCTACAGAGGGCGTAAATAAAACTTTTTAGCAATTTCATCTTCTGCAACATGAAACCTACTATCTCCCTCATAGGAAATGGTTGAAGCCAACACATTTTGCTGCCAGATGTTCTGAGAAATTTGCATAGCAATATAACCCCCCGGAAAACAAAGTGGTTACATGCCAGTACACTCTTTGCTTGGAGATAACGGTCGAACATTAGAAGGTGCAGGCATTACTGGAACGTGGTTGTTAGTGCTCTGACATGCCACGAAGGCATCTTGAAGCAGTAGAAGCTGCGAGAGCCGTAACATTGCTCCAAACGGGTCAATCATTTCGGACTGTGGCAAATGCCCTCAATGTGTCCTCTTCCGTAATTTACCGACTGTGGACACGATTCCAGGCGACTGGCCAGTACACACGAAGAGCTGGGCAAGGTCGCCGACGCTCAACAACCGCCAATCAAGACCGTTATGTGCGGACTTGTGCCCTGCGCCGAAGAACCTCAACGGCCAGAGACCTGAGAAATGACCTGCAGATGTCAACTGGGGTAGCTGTTTTAGATCAAACAATCCGGAACAGATTACGTGAAGTTGGCTTGAGAGCCAGACGACCAAATCGAGTGTCTAGGCTAACCCGCCAGCACATACAGGCGCGACTAGAGTTTGCACATCAACATGTCACCTGGCAGCTTCGCCACAGGCGTTCTGTTCTCTTCACAGACGAGTCAAGATTCCGCCTGACCCGCTGTGATGGCCGTCTACGTGTCTGGAGACGACGCGAAACACCGACGCAACAGTTTGTGAGACTGACCGAATGGGATGTTGTTCCATTATGGTTTCGGCTGGCATCTCAATAGATCATCGAACGGATCTTGTGGTTGTCCGAGGGCGAATGACCGCTGACGTTTACATTCGTGACATTCTGGAAGAACATGTGATTGTTGTTTGCACATGGCATGGAGCCTGGATTTCTTCTGATGCAAGATAATGCTCGTCCACACACTGCAGCTGTCATTCAAGACTTCCTACGGATGCATGGCATTCAGACAATGAGGTGGCCTGCAATGAGTCCAGACCTAAATCCACTTGAACATCTTTGGGACATGCTTGACAGGCGAATTCGACACCGCCCTTCAGCTCCAGAAACACTGCAACAGCTCATCCAGGCACTTACTGAGGAATGGGACCGGCTTCCCCAAGATCACATCCGTCGACTGATACGGAGCATGTCTGGAAGGTGCATGGAGGTTAGTGCAGCCCATGGTAGGCATACACATTACCGAGTGGTGCAAAAACTAATCCCTGGAAGAAACAGGGCATTCTCCTCACAACGTCCAAAGGACATTTCACTTTGTTTTAGGCAGGGGTCCTGCAGTTTCCTGTTTGTTCTTTATGTTTCTTCACCATTTGTTTCAGTAATGCATTCTATCGTTAAATAAACCGTCTTTTAATGATCACATACAGCGATTTTGTCCATATTATTCGTAGTTGCTTCTGCACGCTACTTCATAGAAGTGTTTTTAGCAGTGTACTAAATCATATACTTTCTTCAGTTGTTAATTTTAAGTTTATGTGTTTTATTTACATGTTTGTTACTACATGCATAATTATAAAATTTTGATCGGTTGTAATTCTGTTTCTAACTGGAATACGATCTGTTTTTACTAAATAGACATTTTTTTGCTGAACCTGATTTCTCCAACAAAATGCCGAAGTCTGTTACACTCATTGTACATGAGAAAAGGTTATTTTTCTTATTCTTGTGCTTTACCTAATTTACATACGAACTAGGATTTAATGTGTAAAGTATAAAACATTCTTTACATTAATTGGAGAGTTCATCAGTAATAATTGTAACCCTAAATTATTTTAAGCACGTGATATTATTTAGATATTTTACTATTGAACCTGTAAATTCTTTAAATATAAACTAGGTTTCTATATACTGATAAACCTATTATTTATAAAAATTTCATAAAATTTTATTATTAACGGAAAGTTTATTATTATTATTATCATTATTAGCACTGATTCAAAGGTTCCTCACCTGTTTCATTTTCATGGAATGATCTCGCCTTTCCAGAGACGCTACACACATTGTAAGATTGGTTCGTTTTGTAATAAAAGATTCACGGAAGGCATTAAAGAATCATTAAGATTCGTCGTGCTACATTCTCTCACAGAATGCATTTTTCATACAAAATGTGCTGGAGTGGAGTCAATTTTTCTCCCAAGATTAAAGACTCCTGGATTGTTTTATTTGCAATTCATCAACTGGATCATCTACACTTTACAAAAGGGGAAGAAGTAGAAGTTTTGTCCGTTTCCTCTGAAAGAAACGTGCTATCTTTAGTAAAAAGTGAACTTTGCTAAGATTATCAATTTAAATATTGTTAGTTGTGGATATTGAAGCCGTGAAATTAATTTCATTTAATCTTATAGGCGTAAAGCTAAGATGGAAAAAATTTCGAATTCCCCGTTAATTATCTAATCTGAAAATGTTCTGGTGATAAGCGAATTATACACTCAAATCTTTAAATTCTTTAATATTTCATCATAATAATTTATTAGAAAGGCTTTTTTCCCAATCCCTTTTTTAATTTCCTTCTCATCTGAGCTTGATGGGCTGCATCTTAGAGATGTAAATAAGAGTACCGATTTGAAAACTACTTTTATTTCTCCGCTTAATCTTCCTGTACACTTCCTTAATCTTTAAGACACTTGTCCCATCGTTTCACAAGCCCCTCAAGACCAGTAAGATAAATTTCTTTTGGCTGCTGCCTGAACCAGCTTCGACTTCCCTTGAACAGCTTCATCGTCGCTTCGATTAAGAGGACCGAACAGCTTCTTCGTAGGGAACGTGTTCACCCGAAATATGATGTTCCGAACAAATGAAATTCAGGACTATTCGGAGGATGCTCGAGGACTTTCCACTTGAAATTTCTCAGCATCTGAATTGTCTTGTTGGCAGTAAGAGAATGTTCATAGTCTTCTGGGATTACGAGGACAAACTGCTGATTAAGCCTAGTTTCCGCAACATGTTGTGCGTCATGTGTTGGCACATGTGCCCGAAATTTGTTGAAATGGAAATGTCTGCATCATGTTACTGCACAAGTGCTGGGGACAGAAATGTGCCAAGCGGCTGTGGCACACAGAATGCAACATGCCCCAGGGACACAAGTACGCGCAGTACAGTCTATACTCTCTATCCAGACCCTGCGACTATAACCTCAAACGTGCTCTCCTGTTTGTGGTTGTCATACTTCAGTGTTCATGCAAAGCTTGTGTTTTCTCGACACTTCCTGGATTTTGTAATCTCCAGCCCAACAACGTTCAGTAAAAATTGAAAATCACTTGCTGTCAATCTAATATAATTCTCGTACACTCTTTGGAGACGTAAATCTGACATCAACGAGTTATAGGCTCCTTCCGAATGTGTTTTCACTAGAGAACTTCTAATCCACTACCTCGGTCGTTTTCGCCTTTTTTTTTTATTTTATTTTTTTTTTTAGAAGTTCATAGTATGCGCCTGCCATTACCACAAAAGCTGAAGTAGCTTTGCCCATATCGCTTAAATATTTGAGCCACACAGGAAACTGGCCAAAAATTGAATCAGCAGGAAATTGGAAACAGTAGAACAATTACGCGCAATACGTGTCGGGCACATGTTCCGCGTCATGTGCCTGGAACTTGTCAGAATGGAAACTAACCTTTACACAGCTCTGATCGCAGATTAATACAGATGGTCAACTTTGGTTGATTAGCCAATCAGCGTTCGGATTGATACCCAGTGGCTGAGATAAGTACTAAAAAAATGACGTCATATATTGCCACTAATCACGCCGTTTATGGAATATATGACGTATATTTCTTTCAGCAATATATGACGTAAGTCATAAAGCTCAGTTTACTTGAACCGTTTTTTAAAATTAATTTTCAAAAACTTATAAAAAATTCTGGATTACAAAACAAATTATTTCCGATTGTGAATTGAGTAATTGTGCTAACATAAGAAATGACAAATTTAAACACAGTATAAAATTAAATTCGTTAATTTTATTTAAAAATGGAATTCATAACTTACAAATAGTCAATATGATTTTACAACAATTTGTTAAGCTCTTGTAGAGTTTTCTACTTAACTTATGTCTATAGTTCTTCACAAATCTTCCCTTGGTTGGTTTATGCTACGTTTTACTTGCTAGTTCCCAAAAGTGTTTTTGTTTTGAAACCGCTTTGCTAGGTTATTTTTACTTTTTTACTTAATGCCTGCAGCGTTAGGTTAATTTTAAAACTCTTCTTCATGGTAGAATCACAGATTGTATAACTCTAACAATGGTAGAATTTTAAACAATAACGAAAGTTCATCCAATCACAATTGGTATTGACATTTGTACTTCTTGTATGCCTCGCTGGTGCGCTGCAGGGTATTTAATCACGTGATTATTGGCGAGTTGACCATCTGTATTAATCTGTAGCCCTGACTTTGCTCCTCAAGACTTCCATTTTTTCGGTCCTCTTGTACATCATCTTTCGGCCGAGGTTGAAACTGTACAAAGGGAAGTCACCACCTGGTTCAGACAACAACGCAAATAATTTTATCTTACTGGTTTTGAGGAGCTTGTGAAACGATGGTACAAGTGCCTCAATGTACGTCATCAAAGGGAAATAATCCACACTTGAATTTTACTCTTAAGTTTTACCGTTTCAATATTAATTTATTTTTAATACTTTAATATTACATTTAGAGTTAACATTATTAAGATTATTAAATTTAAATAATTATAATTAAAAAAGCTGTTAAAACAACACATTAGCATGAAATGTAATATTAAGCATTAAACTCGTGTGGATTATTTCCTTTGGTTGACTATACAGGGAGATTATGCGGAGAAATAAAAGTAGTTTTCAAATCAGTACTCGTATTTTCATTTCTATATCCATTTGTATCTTACTTTGATTCCCCTCGTAAATAGAATCTTTAGATATTTTTTTAAATACCGGACATATACAAAAATGTTAAAAAATAAACTCATCAAGTGAGCTCTCCATTGATTAAAAGTGATTGAACGGACTCAAAGGAAGCACCTGGAATGCCTGTGAGCAGATGAGAACAAACTTAGTGCCACCATAAGCAACTCTTAAGATTAGTAATTCGATCAACCTCGCACCTAATGAGAATCATTCACTATAGAAGATACGAGGCGTGTTTTTTAAGTAAGTACCATTTTGTGATACCGTATGATGGCGTACCAATGGGAGCAATCAGATTTTCGATTTTCTACAGCGGTTTTCCGGTTTTCATTTGACTCAGCCTCGTATTAGCTCGCCGTTGCACGTAGTAATCAGATGCCATCAATAAGAAATCGTCATAATGTAATAATAATTTCTTTTCATCTGTGATAATCCACCTTGCATCGTAGAACCGGTTTTCAAAGTTTTTAACTTGAATTAAATTATTAAAATAATTCCGATGAAAAGAACGTTAAGCAACGTATTTGTCTGACGTCATATATGACTTGCATCTCCCAGAATCCATTTGCGGGAGAATGACGTAATTATGACGAAACCGCCAGTAGCGCCGCAAAGCCAGGAGTATTTTTAAGGAAAATGTCATTAGTTGATTTTCGTCAGGTGATCTCTGAAAGTTTTTCCTTGCGGCTATAGGGAGTTTCCCTTCTGTTTCTTATTCCTCTGTGGTCCCAACCACTTCCCTGGATAAAATTTTAATGTCCAATTACTTCCAGAAATTTTTCCTAAAGCATAATAATGAACTGCCTGCCTGTAAACAATGAAAATAAACAGAAAAAACGAGAAGTCTTTCATCTATTAAAAAAAGAAATTAATCCTCCCGAGGAAGGTTTAGGAAAGTAGCGGAAGCGCTGAGATCATCTATTTTCACCCTTTTATCTGCAATTTCTAACTCCCCTCCATTTTTTTAATCGAAAAATTGATTTTTTTCTAACGTAGTATTTAGAAAATGAAAAAGAGCTCTGTCTTCTTTCATTTCTCATCATTTCTGAACGAATGATACATCACATGCCATATGTTGCCATAGTTCCAAAGACCAAGTGACTGCCACCCCCACAATTCTGACCCTATTGGGACAATTTGGCCCAACTTCATAGTAATGTACGTAGATATTGCCTAGAGGAAGCTGCATACCGAATTTCACTCTTTTACCTACCTAAATACACGTAGACCTTTTGGTCCCCTCTAACTCCCAAGCCCGAAACTCCGACACCAGTGGGCCAATCAAAACTATACTAAATAGTGAAGGTGTACATGCCCATAGTAAGCTATACTCCAAATTTCAACCTTCTACCACAAAAAATGCGGAAATTATGAAGGGGACGGACAGACAGACGGACATTTGTGAAACCAGTAAGTAGCCCCATTCTTCCGCTACTTAATAATGAGAGTTCTATCAAGTAACAATCCTTCATTTGCATAACAATTCTGATTTTGGCGTTTTTTAACTTTAACCTAATAAAATTTTGAAATACGAATAGTTTTAAATCAGTTATTTCTTTTAATTTTATGAATAGCGTTATGAGTTCAGCATTTGACTCTCTTCGTAAGCTTCTTTATTCGGTCTACTTCATTACTTTCAAAATTTAGAAAAAAACAGGGTTTTTGTTAGTTTTCATGAATCCAGAATATTATTAAAACCATCCGTTGATCATGTAATTGAATATTTACTCAGCGGCCTCGGTTGAAGTACCGGTACGAGTGAATGGCTTAGGCTCTAACAATTTGGGGGTTGCATTGGAGTTCCATTAATGAGGCCCCGCTTTACTTAAAGGTTGGAAGTGAAGCCGCTTCGCCCTCTGCATATTAATGGTCTTGAAGAGGCAAGATCTTCGGGTTCTTGATGAGACGACATTATAGCAGAAACGTGAAAGAAAAGCTACGTGAGAGCCTGAGAAAATAACATTTCTGAAAAAAAAAATAAATGTAATGGAAACTCTGTCGGTGGAAGCCTTTAGTATCGAATATAACAGACATACGTAATAATACGCCCTTGACTGATTTGATGGCCGAAAGCGTTTCAGTCCCTGTAATAAACGTATTTTTTGCACTGCTTATTCCAATGGTTCTCAAAGAGTGTAGCGTGAAATTGCGTGGCTGTGCCGCGAACAAAAAGATTAAGAAAATGTAAACACAAAACAGGCATAATGTACTACATATTTTGGAAATGCTATTTATTGGCCTTATATTATTCCGCAATATTAGACAATATTAGAGCCGCAATATTCCCTGTGATAAAACAGTATGCTGCGAGACAAAAACGTTTGAGAATCCCTGGCCTATTCGAATCTATATTATTAATTTATATCAATAAAGGATGCAGGAATCTTTTCTCTTTCGAGAGTGCCTTTAAGTTTTACGAAGAAAGCGTCTCGTCCCAGGTTTCTCTGAGTGGTTTTAGTTTACTTTAAAATTGTTTGATTTTTTTAAAGTCCTAATCTTAAAGGCGATAAGATAATTAGGTAAATTTATTTATTAAATTCTAATTATAACTTATGGAATCTTGCTATTTTAAAAATTTAGATACTACTACTTTACAATAAACAATCAGTTCTAATCGGGTTCACTCGTGCAGAATAATGTATGTGGTTTCGAAAGTGGGAGGCAGTATAATGAAAATTAATTGTTTATTAATTCTCGAATATGAATATACTTTTCGGATCGAAGTTGCGCCTGATTGAATCGAATGTAGGTCAATCCTTCAGACTCAACGATTTTTTGCCTGGATATCCACAACGAATTGATGAAATAAATCGCGGAAATACAGCAAAGGATTTTGTATAGCCTCGCGAATCATGAGATAGTAGACATGTAGACATAATATTGCTTGCATGACACAGTTTTGTCTTTTGGAAATCTTGTGTCGATTTGCTGTATTTGAATACGATATCCATCTTCACCGTTCCAAAAAATCAATGAATACTGCAGGGGGCCATATGATGAATGGAGCTCGGATATTCTTCGCAGCTCTCTGCTGTGTCGTTCAAGGATAATATCGCGTTTCGCAACATTGTCTCCAGTTACCGAAATTGATTACCCCAATTTCGAATACTGTTGGCGCATTGAATCGTCCGCGATCTCATTGGGAGGTGTCTGAAGATTATGCAGTCTTTGATTTGGTGCATTCATTTCGGACATTTTATTCTTAAATTGATTCATTATGTTCGTAGAAGTTTATCCTGATATCAGTTTTTTGATCTCTATCATTAGATAAGTACAGGGTGGTTATAAAATAAGTTCGCCTATTCAGAGCCCTCTAGAGCCCAATCTAATGAACCGATTGCAATGCAAATTGAAATGTTGGCTATTCAGACCAGGTGGTGAAAATATGGTGCTGTGGAATGACAAATGGAGATTTTAAAACTAGTTTTGTTTTTTTTTGTTTTAAACAAACAGGTAAGGTTCAATGCCCGCCCCCTGCGTCAATGACATGTTGGAAGGTAGCACAGCATGATCAATTGTTGCATGAAGCGTTTCCCGGGGAATGTCTGAGACATGTCGTCTAATGTCTAATGCTGGCTTTCAGCTCAGGCACAGTCCGTACGCTTTGTTGATATACCCGATCTTTCAAATATCCCCAGAGCCAAAAATCGCACGGGTTCAAATCCGGAGAACATGGAGGCCACGCATCTGGAAAACGTGTAGAGATCGCACGATCATCTCCAAAGTTGGCACGAAGCTGTTCTTTCACCTGTCGACCAGTATAAGGAGTTGCTCCATCTTGCATGAAGACAGTGATTTCCAAGCATCGTCGTTCTCGCAAGGCAGGAATCACATGCTGTCCAAAAAGTTCACAATACCGTGCACTTGTCACAGAACATCTTACGGGACCTCGTTGTGTCACTTCCTCAAAGAAAAAAGGGCCTAGAATAAAGTCAGCGGTGAATCCACACCATACAGTCACGTATTCAAAATGCAATGGCTTTTCATGCACGATATGGGGGAGCGAGGGACCCCTATATGCGGCAGTTCTGCGTATTCATCGCTTCTTGTTGGGTGAAATGTGCTTCGTCTGACCATAGAATGTTCCACGGCCACAGGTCATCAACAATCATCCTCGCCAGAAAGCGATAAGCAAAGTCAGTGCGTTGAGTGAGATCTTGTGTGAGGCCCCGGGATTAGCAAATTCTCACCCTCATTTTGTTGTGAACGCATATTAATATTTAATACTTAAATTTAAGATTTTGCCTCAACGATTTCTTAATAGTTGTCAGTTTAACATAGGAGAGATCTTAGTTTATTAAGAAAATGCAGTTATTTTCTAGATTATTATTATTCTAATTAACTTTAATCTTAGCTAGTTGTTTAAATCAGTTAGTTATTATTTAGTTATTGTTTGATAATGTTTGAGGTGAGGCAAATAGCGGAGTTAATTGGCTATTGATGTTTAATTCTTTTAAACAGTTATTTTATCTTAATTGTTTTATAAAAGTCTTAGAAGAGTTTTAGAAAGGTTTAGAATAAAAAGTTTTGTGGTTAGATTACACAGGATGCTCAGCTTAGTTTACTAGGTGTTGTATGACTGTCTCTGAATACAATACTCCGTAGTCTTTGAGTCAGACATGTAAATTAGGGTGGCATGATTCACTCCACCAATCACCTGATTGAGTGTCTTTTTCACTTAGACATTCAGTTTTGAGTTAGAAACAGTTAGTTAGGTGTTGTATAGTCAGTTGGCGTAGAGATCAAAAGGAATCAGCCTGTCGGTGTGGACAGATACAGATAGACAGTAGGAGTTAGGCTATCTCAGTGTAAGACAGATGTTTGTTTAGTGTTAGCCTGTCACAGAGTGGACAGATGTATATGTTAGACTAGCTTGTCATAGAATTGACAGAAGAAGATTGAATCGAGCAAATAGCTCATGTCCTTTATCAGTCGAGGTTGAGCAGACACTTTGTTATTGAGGAGAAACCCCTCTTTAATAGAAGATAACTGAATTATTTGTACTTCATTAATCCTTCTTCGGAGAATAGATAAAATACGATTTTTTTTCTAATCTTATCGAGAATCGGTCATCAGAACAGAGAAACGAAGGCGAACGCAGAAACAGTCAGCATTGTGTAGCACACACGCTCTCGGATCTAATTTCTCTCTCTCAGGTCAATTGAAGTTATATTAGAACTGAATTAACATTTTCCTTTTTAAGTCGTTAGAAATTGATTTACCTTTAAATTTGTTCGTTAATCGTTCGTACCATGTAAATAAATTAGTTGTTATTGTTTTAAACCCTTTGTTGCCATCGTTTACCTATCCCCCTTACGTTAAACGATCGGGAGAAATACCCGACAGACTTGTGAGTGAGGAAGAACCCGGTCGGTAGTTTCATCGAAGGAAGGTGGTCACCGGGATCTTAGTGGTGGTGGATGAGCAGTTTCCCCAAAACTCATCTCCCTAAGGGCCGCAACACCCATAGTGGCGCTGCGGACAGGACATTTATTTAAGGGTTACGGTACGGTACGAAAAATGGTAAGGCGTACGAAAAATTGTAAAAGTGCAAAAAGTTTGTAAGAGACATAAAAATCGGAGAATTTATTGATGAAGAGGATAGTAAGGGGTACAATAAGGTGAAGGATCAGGTAAAAAGTTATAAGGAGTACTGTGAGGAGAACAGAATAGATATTTTTCTCAAAAGTTTCGAAAATATCAGGAAAAATGGAGGACGCCGGAATACATGTCCATGTCAACGTCAATGAGCAGTTTCTTAACGTCTATGTTGAAATCCTTATTTCTAATGGTAGCTCAGATGTAGTAGAATTTCTACAAAAAATCAATGAAGTTGCAGACGCTGGTAACTGGAGTAAATCGACAAAATTGAAAAATGATTAAAATTAGATTGGAGGGAGAGGCATTGTATTTCGTAAGGGAAAGCGAGGCGATGATCGGAGTCAATAGATATGAAGAATTTAAGGCATTATTTAAGGCAAGGTTTTATCGAGAATAAATTGATGAAAATGAAAGGAAGTTTTCGGCGTGTAAACAGGAGGTAGGCGAAAGCGTGATTCAGTTTGCAATAAGATTGCGAGCGTTGGGAAGACGATTAATATCCCCGGTATGCATAGTGAAGGAGGGGCCGCAAGACCCACAGTGGCGCTGCGAGCATACTTACCCTTCGATTGTGGAGTCAAACTTGTCTTGGTCTTTGACTGATACAGGTCTCTGAGCCTCCAGGCTTTGCTTGAATTGCCCGTCCGATTGCAGGTCCACTGCCTCTTTGAAGATATTCATCCTTTTCGGTAAATCATCCTTCTCATTTGCTTTGGCCACTGTTGTTGTTGTGCTAATAGAATTTTTAGTGAACCTTCTGGGATAGGGTCCTTGCATAGTGAATTGGATAGGTTGGGTAGAGAGAGTTAAGGGTAAGGAATTATAGGAGGTATATAAAATAAAGGAGGACATGATATATTTGTGATCTTAATTGCTCCTTTTGGTGTTGCCATCAGTTCTCGAGATAGACCCTGTCCTGACCTTTAGTTCCTCCATCTCGAAGTTTTATCATCACGGATCCCAACAGTAGTAGTAAGACCTTTGAGTCTAGCGCTAACTAATTTAAACTCAGTTTGACCGAGAGCGTGTAGGTGAGGTCGATTTAAAACCCCTCTATTTTTCTTTTCCTAGAACTTACCGTTGAGATAGTTCGAAGCCATGTGAGCTGGGATACGAAGGACCGGGGTAGCGTCGCTGAAAAGGATTTAAGAGTATTGGTAGTTTTTCTACCCCCACCTTACTATACTTTGGGTAGAAAGGAAAATGAGAGGGTCGTGACAGCAGGAGAAATAATGGCGGGGCGATTAAAAGAAAGATAATTGGCAGGTTTAAAACCTAGTATCAGCAGAGGGATGATATATTGTCAAGAAGGAAATTTGGGGGAGGTGGCTCAGATAGCACATAATATTGAAGAGCTTGAACAAAGATTAGGAAGAAAATGCCACAGATGCGGGCGCCTTGGGCATCTGAAAAGAAGTTGTCACTTTGGACGAAAAGATAAAGAGCAAACGCCGTTGAATGAAGGCATCAGCATACAGATGGAAGAGGAAAAACAGCCCGCAATTAAAGACAGCACCGGAAAAAACGAAGAAATCGGTGGAGAATATTTGAAGAAATGGAAGCAGGAGATAGAAGAGCTTCTATCCAAATTTAAACAGGAGGAGAAACACAAGTTGGCGAACGCTGTCATTAAATCTATCCGGAGAACCGAGCAAGACAAACTGAAGAAACGCAGAACACAATGAATGTCATGTGGATCAATCCTTATCGTTTTAAAGAAAATTATCGAATCGCAAATCCGGCGAGTGGACTAGCAAAAAGCTAGGAGAGAGAGTCTAGAATCCAGGTGGGATAAACATTTAAATTGCCATTAGAATTAGAAAAATTTTAATATTAATTTCCGATTGTGTTCGCTGAAAATATTTTACCGTTTCTTTCATTGTAATTTATTGTGATTGTGTTTCCTTGAGTGTTTTTTATCGTAGGAAAGGCGTTAAGTTTTCCTTCACGAGTGAAAGGAGCGTCATTTTCCTCTTCTGGCTCGCTTCCAATCAGGTGAAGAGGCTCATTTCTAAAAGTTTTTTTGAGCCAGGCGAAGTTCAGGTGAATTGTTTCATTTTTCTAAAATTTTCTTTAGAAACAGGCGAACGATGGAGACTAATTTTATTCTTTTGGCGTTTGAACTTGATTATTGAAATTTCGTTTAGCGATTTAGAAGCAGGTTTGGCGATTGTTATGGTGGATGTAGATTTCGCATCGCTCTGTATTGAATTTTACTTTAGAATTTTGTATTTTATCATTAGAATGTTATCTTTGTTTATGGCTGGAGAGAGCAGAAAATGTATACCCACATGAACTTTATTTCAATCATGGAGGAGTTGATGTGACGGGAGAAATCTTCATCCCCCCCCCCCTATTTCCTATGGCGCATGGAAGCAAACGACACTATGGAGCAATGACCGATGCCGCTGCCGAACGACGAGCGATTCAACGCATTATTTTTCATTTGGAGATTTTCCATCGAAGCAATGAATGCGGAGCAGTTTTCTTCAAAGATGAGAATTTTAATTTATTTTCCGGAGACCATGGCGAGAATGGCGAACAACATTTTTTCAATGGAAGCGAACATGGCGAATAACTTTTTCAACGTTTCGAATGGCGAGAAAATTTCAGCGAGAACTTTAGAAGGCGTATTCAACGATTTTCCATATTGCTACAATTAACAAGATTCAGCCGTAACAAAAGGTATGGAGAATATCTTTCATTGACTTCACATTTTACCCCAGTCGATTCTTGAAAACTTTAATCAGTCAACATAAACATTTACTGTTTACCGGCGAATTAAGAACTGTTCCAGTGAAGAACTGTTTATAACCATTTTTAGAACAATTTAATTATTTTCTTTTAAAGAATTTCGTTTGCCACGAATTCTTGATGTCTTTTTCTTTTACAGAACGAACTTTTAATTAAGACTTTAGATATTCTTGAGAAATGGTGTTCATGATTTTTGTAAACGTTTGATGTCTAGCAGTCTTTAATACATTCGGAGATTGAGAATTTTAATACATTTCTTTATATTTCTATTTTTCATATTCTACAGTTGGTAATCATTATGTACTATTTAGAATTTTTGGGAGTTTTATTTTTTTAAATTTTTTTCATGTAATGCATCTTTCGATTAACTTGAGCGTTTGTTAATTAATTGTTTATTGAGAGATGTATTGATTGTATTAGAATAAAAATACTTGTGTGAACTTAATGTAATTGCATCAATTTGTATTCATTTTTTCCTGAAAATTCTTAATTAATTACTTGTTGTTAATTTCCTATTTAAATAGTAAAATTTTTAAGTTCATTCTGGTGTAATGTAATGATGTTATTGCAGTCTTTGACGATTATTGAGTTTTTAATGAATTGTGTTATCTGTAATGTTAAATTTTGAAATGTTTTTAGAATTTTTTATTGTAAAGTTACAACTTGAAATGTTTATATATAATGAATTTCCTTTGGAGTTTGATTTTATAAAATTCCTGAATTGTTTTCACCGGAGACTTGAATATTGTAATTTTATAATGTTGACTTTGACATTATGTAACTTTGTGAATTTTGAATTTTGGAACTTTGAAATGTTTCAATAAAATGTAATAATGTTTGGGTGTATGGTGAGAGAGAGAGAGCGAAGGATTCAGGAGCGTTACCCGAACGGAGCAAGCGATTTAGCAACTACGAAGATAATGTAGGAGTCTACAGGGTGGTCCATGTCTGTCCCCCCCCCCCTTTTATTTTTTG
>JAHWFO010017072.1:1024347-1034609 GCA_023313115.1 Rhysida immarginata
TCGTTCCGAGTTTGGTCCTTTCGGTCGACGTATCACCACCATACTCTCTCACGGCGGGTTTCCTCTCCTTCAACATCCAAGAGCCGTTGCATCCTCTCGCGTTCGAGTCATTTTCCTTCCCCCTTTTCCTTTTCAAATTCCTTTCCACGAGAACTTCCATTTTCTTTTCCTCCAATGAGGGAGCGATCCAATCTCTCTTCTTCCGACCTACCCTATTTCCTTTCCAAGGGGTCGGCTTTTTCTTCACCTTCTCTCTCTCTATTTCTTCTGTCTCCTTCCCATTGGGTCGTTGTTCTGACGTAATTAAATTCGGAGAATTCCCTTTTATCTTCATTGTCACCTCGTTCACATCCTCCAATTTTTGCCGAAACCGAGGTGACAGTAAGTATATGGTGCAATAATTATTTAATCTTTTTGTGAGTTAAATATCATCCCAAAAGTTGCAAAATTTATAAAAATAATTAAATGTGGATAAATAAACTTTCTCTTTTATTTATCACTGCGGATCATTAATCATAAGAATTCGTATATGCATTTTATAAGAAAAAATGATGGTAGCAAATTGGAAAATCGGAAATATATTTAGTAAATGAAATACACATTCCCATACATGTTAAAAATTTACGAAGAGAAAAGAAAATATCGAAGATGGAATTTGAAGCCGCATCTACAAAATACAGTGGAACCTCGGTTTACGAACTTAATCCGTTCCAGGAAATGTTTGCGAACCGAGGTTGTTTGTGAAGTGAGGCAACTTTCCCCATTCAAATCAATGTTAATACAGTTAATCCGTTCCAGCGATCAAAAACAGAGATTTTTCCCCCATTAAGTTAATATGGGTACAGTTCACAACATTGAAGATATAAATCCTAAATTGCGAGCGATATTCACACGAATACAAATTACAAAGTGAATACAAGTAGTATGAACTGGCACCATCTATCTGCGCATGCCTAGAATAAGAAATTAGTGACGTCGCCTGTTCGTGAACCGAAATATTGGTTCGTAAGCCGAAACAAAATTGTTGTTTGTGAACCGAAGCATTCGTGAACCGGGGCATTCGTGAACCGAGGTTCCACTGCAGAACTCAAGCGTTTAACCACTAGTCTACCTGAACATGATGAAAATCTAAGCTATAAGCAATTATAACAAACTTTATGAATTTTTTTCTCGTAAAATTTTGAGAAGTGCGTCGAATGGCTTTGCACGGTTCTTTAATTTGGTGAAAGCTACTCGTAGAATATTTTTTATCAAAATCAGTACGTCAGAGTACGTGGAGTGTCCTTGTTAGAAGAATTTTAGAAAGATTTAGAATAAAAAGTTTTGTGGTTAGATTACACAGGATGCGCAGCTTGTTTACTAGATGTTGTATGACTGACTCTGAATACAATACTCAGTAGTCTTTGAGTCAGACATGACGCACATTGTCTGATTATCATGTAAATTAAGGTGGCATGATTCTCTCCACCAATCATCTGACTGAGTGTCTTTTTCACTTAGACATTCAGTTTTGAGTTAGGAGCAGTTAGTTAGGTGTTGTCTAGTCAGTTGGCATAGAGTAGTTGGCGTAGAGATCAGAAGGAATCAGCCTGTCGGTGTGGACAGATGCAGATAGATAGTAGGAGTTAGCCTATCTCAGTGTAAGACAGATGTTTGTTTAGTGTTAGCCTGTCACAGAGTGGACGGATGTATATGTTAGACTAGCTTGTCATAGAATTGACAGAAGAAGATTGAATCGATCAAATAGCTCATGTCTTTTATCAGTCGAGGTTGAGCAGACACTTTGTTATTGAGGAGAAACCCCTCTTTAATAGAAGATAACTGAATTATTTGTATTTCATTAATCCTTCTTCGGAGAATAGATAAAATACGATTTCTCTTCTAATCTTATCGAGAATCGGTCATCAGAACAGAGAAACGAAGGCGAACGCGAGAAACAGTCAATTTTGTGTAGCATACACACTCTCATGCTCTCAGATCTCATTTCTCTCTCTCAGATCAATTGAAGTTCTATTAAAATTGAATTAACATTTTCCCTTTTAAGTTCTTTAGAAATTGATTTACCTTTAAATTTGTTCGTTAATCTTTCGTACCATGGAAATACAATATTGTAAATTAGTTGTTATTGTTTTAAACCTTTTCTTGACATCATTTACCTACCCCCCCCCCCTACTTTAAACGATCGGGAGAAACATCCGACGGATTTGTGAGAGAGGAAGAACTCGGTCGGTAGTTTCACCGAAGGAAGGTGGCCACCGGGACCATAGTGGTGGTGGATGAGCAGTTCCCCCAGAGCTTACCTCCCTAGAGGCCGCAAGATCCACACTTGAGGTTTTAGCTGTTGTGCCAGATGAATCTTGTATGGGTACCAATGCAGAATGGACTGCAAGACCTTTCTCACCTGGACCATGGGATGGACAATTCGCGTGCTGTTGCTCGAATACTTGTTGCAGAATGTTGAGAAGAGGAAGCTCTGTCCACCACTGCAACAGCCACGTCCTCGACAACTTCGTCTGCTATTTTGCGCCGTCCTTTTCCTGGTGCAACAGCCAAATCGCCTGTCGATTCAAATTTCTTTATCATTTTTCGCAACTTGGACCCTTTTTGCAGTTCTTTGAGACAACGACATACTCGCAATTCATTCCGGTAAAACAAAATTTAATCAAAATAAAAAAAAAACTTCCGATCTACGCCGGGGATATCAGCTAGCTTATTTGGTAACACAGCAGATACAAACATTTCCTAAAAAATCACCGATATATTGTGACTAGAATCTGTGTGAATGTGAATGTTTTGGAAAGCGAGTTGGTGATCATGCGATGATTGAACGTTCCTTTCCAAAAAATATTAACAATGAGCATAAAATGATGATGCAATGACAGGACATAGATAAGGCATGTCTACCGTTGAAATCTAAGGAGTTACACGTGTCGCCCTTGAGCTCCCTAACAAATGTTCAGAAGATTGGCGAAAATTTGTGTTTGGAAAGGAAAAAAAAAGAACGAGTATTGATCAGAGAAACTCTGCAACTAAAACATAAAAAACTATCCGGGAGTTGGAAACATCTGAACAACGGGAGTTTCGTCTAGAGCAGGAGGGTATAAGAGCTACTACGTCAAGGGCAAGGGACACTTTAAAAGAAAGATGGGTCTAACGTAGCCAGTGATGCTCCCCGGTAGTGAAGATGGATATAATTTTAATGTGAGGCAAGATAACAAGAGGTTAAATAAAATCCCGGGTGACGCAGGGTTATCAGGCAAAGTGTTCAATATAAGTAGGATCATTAGGAATGATGGTTCCATCCCACTTCTGAGAATTATAAAACAAAATTGATTTTGTAAGAGTACATAGAATTACTTTGTTCGGGCTTTTCTTAGAATTGATAGTTTTCAGATGTTAACATTTTCTTGAAAATCTTTAAAAATTATAAGTAACTGGAGATAATGGAGAGTTAGCAGAGTTATTGAGAAAGAGTGAAAGGTGACAGAGGAAGCAGTCCCTTCGTTCGGACGACAGTTGTCGATATAACCGCTAACAAAGCATGCATGAACTCAACTCTTCAAATCAACAAGCATACTGAATTGCTGAAAACTAATTTATTATTTAACTTCTTGATGTTGTTCTGTTTAACCTACAACTGTAATTAATTCGGGCAACGCCGGGTGCCTCTGCTAGTAAAATATATACAGTGGGTGCCGCTTAATGTGTTCACTTTGAGACCAACCCAAATTGATAACAATAACAGACTGATAACAATAACCGAAGCAGAAAAAAGCGGCATTGTGGGAACTATACATTACAGTGTACAGTTTTTATAAGTGAACCATTATTTATACTGATTGTAAAACTTACAATAAATAAAAATACACTTATACCAATCAGTAATTTTGGGCAGCAGTGCCAATGGACTTAAAGGGAAATGAAAAGCGGCTATTATAAACAGAATTCGGAAGCCAATTCAAATATTTTTACTATATATAGGGAAAAATTTGATAAGTTTGATATCCGAAGTTTTGATCACAATAAACGGCGTATTTAGTACATATTAGGATACAAGCTTTCTGTACCAAGCAAAAATGATAACAATAACCGATAGATAACATTAACCGTGATTACATTAAGCGGCACCCACTGTAAAATAAAAATTTTAAAGCACACACTTTCACTTTAAAGAGTGCAGTAAAAAGTAAAAAATCTAATTTTAAAAAAGGTAAAAGTGTTTTGGCGCGTTCATTTTAATATATAGATTTTTTTTAATTTAATATTAAACGCGCCAAAACACTTTTACCTTTTTTTAAAAAATTAAATTTTTACTTTTTAAGGTGAAAGTGTGTGCTTTAAAATTTTTATTTCATATATTTTATTTTATTTTTATAGTCTTTATACAGGGTGTTTTTTTAATTGAGTACAGATTTTTTAGGAGATGATAGAAGAGGTCCTTAGAAGTATTTTTTGTCATATGAACATGGGGTCCCCGCAGTTCCGTTTACTTCCAATACTGCATTGAACAATCAAATGACACCGGGACGCAGTGTGCGTTGGTAGGCCTAGATTATTTTTTTATTTTTAACAATTAACACAAGCAATCTACTGTATGTCTTTTACAGTAATTGTTCGAAATGACTGCCATTTACATATGGACTAATCGTATTTTACAAAGGGGTTGGATACCATGGAATCTCCTTGACGAAGTTTGTCCTAAGACTTTTCAACAAACAAGCACGTGCACCTTGAAATTTCTTTGCAAACAATTACTTTAAAAGTTATTACAGTAGATTGCTTGTGTTAATTGTTAAAAATAAAATAATCTAGGCCTACCAACGCACACTGCGTCCCAGTGTCATTTGATTGTTCAATGCAGTATTGGAAGTAAACGGAGCTACGGGGACCCCATGTTCATATGACAAAAAATACTTTTAAGGACCTCTTCTATCCCAAAAAATCTGTACCCAGTTCAAAAACACCCTGTATAAGCTTTTACAATACACTAGATGGAACCCGCCAAAATTTGACGGCAAACAACTGTGTGATTTCATAAACAATCCTCTCCACAAAGACGTCACAATCAAGAACTTTGCTAGCATTGATGATCAAATTAACAATTACATACAACAATTAACGATGATAACAATGATCAATGCGCATGCGCAGAAGTGTCGATGTAAAGAAATTATAAGACCACATGGATTTTTTACAGTTTATTTAAACCATAAAAATTTCTTGAATATGAATTTAAATGCCCTTGGAATTGAAAGATTATAGTGTATTTCAATATGATTTAATATATATATCACACACAATGAAAATAAGAAAAGTGGCTGTAAACAAAGTATAAGACTACCTTTAAAAATGATCTGGTTTACAGTTGTGTTGCCATAGCTGGCTATGCGATGACATTATGCCTACATGTACGTGAACATTGTTGCATATTTACAAAGTTTATTGCCAGAGATAACTTCCATGACAATGCCTCGCGGAAAGGAGCTATCTCATTGTTACGAGCGTCATATTGTGAAAATCGTTCCATCTTGGATTTTAATAATCAGCAATTTTTCGTTTGTTGGAAACAATGAAGGTTACATTGTTACTCGGACTAAGATGATCAGGTGACTTTTCCGCGCCAGGGCCTGTCTTTAACGTGGGCTACGGTGAAAATCCGAGGCCAACGAGATAAGGCAACGCCTCCTAAAGATAAAACCTGAGCGCGAAAACGTCATACCTTATTACATCATCATCCGAAGATACGCTTAATCGCAGTAATGCCAATAATAAGCCCTGAAATGCGATTAAATGTATCTTAGGATGATGATGTAACAATGTCTGACGTTTTCGCGCTCAGGGCTTATCTTTAGGAGGCGTTGGATAAGGCCTGGAGCGACAGAGTCACCTGACCAACTGGGTGCTAGCAACAATTCAAGCTTCATTGTCTCCATCTTGGATGTTAACAGTCAGTGCTTTTCCTTTTGTTGGAAACAATGAAGGTTGGATTGTTGCTAGCACCCAGTCGGTCAGGTGACTTTTTCGCTTCCAGGCCTTGTTATCTCGTTGGCCTCGGTGAAAATCGTAGCCGACGAAAAAGACAGGCCCGGGTACTAAAAAGTCGCATGACCAAAGTAGATCGAGCAACAATCCAATCTTCATTGTTTCCAACAAACGAAAAAACACTGATTGTTGAAATGCAAGCTAGAAACAATGAAGGTTGGATTGTTGCTCGATATACTTTGGTCATGTGACTTTTAAGTGCCCCGGCCTGTTTTTTTCGTCGGCTACGGTGAAAATCTGAAAACAAAGATTTTCTGGAATAGATGTTTTCGAATGAGATCCAGAGAGGGCGCTAATCAAGGATATAAAAAGAGACCAAGAGCGAGAATGAAAAAAAAAATCGGAGATTTTTGACAGTCGTCAGCAGAAGGATTGGAGGAGTTGGAAATGTAAAGAAACTGATTATGAAGAAGGTTTAAGCTTGAAGAGAAACGTAGCGTTCATGGAAGAAGCGAGCGAAGAGAATAAAAGGAATAATGCGAGCAGTTGCTTAGTTAATAGTAACGTTGAAGAGAAGTTTCTACCTTTCTGTACAGGGCGTTGCAAATATATACAGGGCAGTACTGCTGGGTAGCCTATCCGCTCATACATTGTTACATCATCATATTTCGACCCGGGGTAGACGATATAACGGGCCCCAGCCAACACCACCTAAAGACAAGGCCTGGGCGCTGAAATTTCATTACATTGTTACATCACCTCAGTAGGGAAAATTCAGAGCTTATTATTGGTGGATATAACGGTTAACAAATCCCTACTCGAAGCCAACGAAAAAGACAGGCCTCGAAGCGGTAAAGTCACCTGACCATCTGGGTCCAAACAACAATCCAACCTTCATTGTTTCCAACAATCGGAAAAACACTCATTGTTTACATCCAAGATGGAGACAATGAAGATTGGATTGTTGTTCGGACCCAGATGATCATGTGACTTTTCCGCTTCGAGGCCTGTCTTTCTCGTTGGCCTCGATCCCTACCGAAGTGATGTAACAATGTAATGACGTTTCAGCGCCCAGGCCTTATCTTTAGGTGGTGTTGCCCCAGCGCGGAAAAGTCACCTGACCATCTTAGACCGGCCAACAATCCAACCTTCATTATTTCCAACAAACGAAAAAATATTGATTGTTAAAATCCAAGATGAAAACAAAGAAGATTATATTGTTACTTGGTCTAGCATGGTCAGGTGACTTTTCCGCACTGGCACCCGTTATATCGTTGGCCCCGATTTCGATCAGTGTTAATCATATTTCTACCAATATTATTAACAAATATGACTAACAATGGTCGAAATATGATGATGTAACAATGTATGAGCAGATAGGCTACCCAGTAGTACCAACACCTCCTAGAAAGAAAGCCTCACAACTGAAAAGTCATACATTGTTACATCATCATAAGTCGACCAAATTTAGAAATACGGTCAACAATGGTCGAATTATGATGAAGTAACAATATATGACGTTTCAGTTGTGAGGCTTTCTTTTTAGGAGGTGTTGGTAGTACCAATACCGCCTAGAGAGAAAGCCTGCTCACGAAAAAATCATAAATTGTTACATCACCTACGGTAGGGACAATTTCGGGCTTATTATTGGTAGAAATATGATTATCATACCCTACCGTAGGTGATGTAACAATGTATGACGTCTTCGCGCTCAGGCTTTGAGTAGAGGTGGCCTCTACCAACACCTCCTCAAGATAAGGCCTGAGCGCGAAAACGTCATACATTGTTACATCATCTTGCGAAGACATAATTTAGGGCTTATTATTGGTAGAAATGCGATTAAACATGTCTTCGGATGATGATGTTTAATGTATGATTTTTTCGCGCTCAGGCCTTATCTTTAGGAGGCGTTATCCTACCGCGTAGCCCACGAGATAGACAGGCCCTGGCGCGGAAAAGTCACCTGTTCATCTTAGTCCGAATAACAATGTAACCTTCATTGTTTCCAACAAACCAAAAATTGCTGATTGTTAAAATCCAAGATGGAAACAATGAAGGTTACATTGTTATTCGGACTAAGATAATCAGGTGACTTCTCCCGAAGCCGACGCGATCTACAGGGTGTAACTAAAGGTGTGTTACAAACTTTGGGGAATGATAGAACTGGTCAAAATAAGCATTTTTTGTTCTATGAACATTGGTCCAAAACTGCATTGTTTAAGAGTTATAGCAACTGTTCAAAATGACGCCCTTCAGCGTCAATGCAGGCTTGCATTCGTCGCTGTACGTTGCAAGACACCCGTTACAGCATCTGCTGGGAGTCCCTGATGTTGTCTGCTGCTACAGCCAATCGTGCGATGAGTTCCTCCACTGAATTAACCATTGTTTCGTACATCAGGGACTTTAGGTGGCCCCACACAAAGAAATCCAATGGTGTTAGGTCTGGTGATCGTGGCGGCCAGGTAACTGGACCACCCCGTCCAATCCAACGATCGCCAAACGTATCAGTGAGGAAGGCCCGGACATGCTGTGAGAAATGTGGAGGTGCACCATCATGTTGGAACCACATTACTTGACGGATGTTAAGAGGTATGTCATCCAACAGTTCAGGCAGCACCTCCTGAAGAAAGACGAGGTAGGTTTGTGCATTCATACGAGCTGGGAGAATGTACGGCCCAATGAGGCGATTGCCAACAATACCAGCCCACACGTTGACAGAAAATCGTTGCTGGAAGCGCCTTGTCGAAATGGCATGTGGGTTGATACGGTCCCAAACATGGATATTCTGGTGGTTGAAAATGCCTTCCCTGGTGAAGGTTGCTTCATCAGTGAACAGCACCTGTTGTGGGAATGCTGGTTCCTCTCTACAACGTGCAAGAAACCATCTGCAGAATGCCATACGTGGTGCAAAGTCAGCAGCTCCAAATGCTTGCACTCGTTGCATACGAAACGGATGAAACAGTTGGTCATGCAGAACTCGCCAAACAGACATGTGATCTGTGTTCATGATGTGTGCAAGCGCACGGGTGCTACATGTTGGTCTTTCGTGAACTCTACGAAGCACAGCTTCTTCGAATTGAGCGGTACGACGGGTGCGAGCGCGACCATGCTCTCCACGCATCACAGCTACACCTCCTGTTGCTCGTAGACGTCGCACAAGCCGAGCAAACATTGTGTGAGCTGGCTGACGACGTTGTGGAAACTGCCGTCTGTACAGACGACAAGCAGCCCTTCCATTACCGTCTGCAGCACCGTACACTAACAACATGTCAGTGCACTCGTTAAAGGTGTAGTCCATATCCGGATGCGATCACACACGTTAGATTTTTTAGTGTGCAGGATCTGCTTGCATGGTAATGTGATGGTATGGTCATGTTACTTTAAAAATTTACATGACCATACCATAATTCAGAAAGGGGTGTGTCATAAGCCTGCATTGATGCTGAAGACGTCATTTTGAACAGTGGCTATAACTCTTAAACGATGCAGTTGTGGACCAATGTTCATAGAACAAAAAATGCTTATTTTGACCAGTTCTATCATTCCCCATAGTTTGTAACACATCTTTAGTTACACCCTGTATACAAGCCGTGGCACTGATTTTGTGACATCATGCAAACAGATGGATTTTGTGACGTCTTGCAGAAAGAAATTTAAAAACAAAATAAGGATATTTAAAATTTTAACTAAAAATGATTTATTAAAAAGGTAAATGACCCATGTTTGGCATTAATGCATTTTATTCCACTGTATTTACTTAGTTATCTCAAATACAAAATTCATATTTAAAATACGTCACGAAAACCGATGGGATTTCAACAATGCCAAGTGACGTAGTGCCATGGCTTTGTATATCTCGTGGGCTACGCCCTACCGTAAGTGATGTAAGAATGTAAGATTTTTCCGTGAGAAATTGGTAGTACTGCCCTGTATATATTTGCAACACCCTGTACGGTCGCCTAAGGTTAGTATCGCAATATATTCCGTTAATTCAACGCGGCAGTAACTCGTTGGTATCGAGGTTTATTAACCTTTAATCAGTGTGATAGTGCTGTGGAAAAAAATAGTTGTAATATTTAACGGAAAACTTTCGTTAGCTCCAGCAACCATCTCCCCTTGCTTGTGTCAATGGATAACTCTGGGAGAGTTAAATTCTACTATAGAAAATTAATGTGAATGAAAGACTTACATGCTCCGAAATTATTTTGAAAAGGATTTCCTTCGTGGGACAATTCCCATGGACGATTCCAGCTTATTTAGCGGAAGAATACGCATATCTT
>JAHWFO010017072.1:1044609-1077499 GCA_023313115.1 Rhysida immarginata
AGTAGAATGAACAATACTCCACCAGTTAGTGAGGCAATGGGATAAAGTGGTTTCATTTCCAAGAAGCGCAATTTTGATTGTGTTTACTACTGTTTAAATGCACAGCTATGTTTCATTTGATTACCAACTACATTTAACCTATTTCGATATAAGAATAATTCACCTACCAGTCCCTTTCAGGACAGTGGTTGCATTCATCATGCTTTCGCTATTTTCTGACACTATCATATCTAGATATTTATTTATTAAAAAAAACAAAAAAACAAAAGGCATAAGCATTAAACGCAGAAGCATTCATTTTTATATGTTTCATTTATTTCATGCATTAAAAAACGAATTTAAAAGATTCGTTAAACTCTTACCCATCTTCGTTGCAAATTTCTGCGTAAATAAAAATGAGATTCCTAGTCTCCTTGCAGAAATGCTTCAAACGCAACATGCTCTTTTGGTAAAAGCACAGGTTGCCATAAAACTGTCTATTAAACGGAAATACGATGTCCACATCGTTTTCCATGGACAAGTTTAAAAATTGCACGAAAGATATCAAAGCTAACTCCGTTGTCCTGAACAGCAACGACGGCTCGTACTGCGTGGCACGAAATTAACAGTTGAAGCTCGCGCCTCCCATTGTTGCGGAACCGAATTCAGTAGGACCAATGACGTATATTAAAGATAGACTCCGAATCCTATTGTTAACAGCGGCAAAAAGTGAAGCAAATTGCGCCATGATAGTTCTGGGCAGGAGTGAGCCGTGGAGTAATTAGCTGTCTGGCTGCTTTGTTTTTGAAGATTTTGGATCCGAGGAATTATTAATTCAAAACCATTATTCAAAGTTGTTCTGCGTACGACTGTACAAACAGACAAGAAAAAGGATCAGGAATCACTTTCCACAAAAATAAATCAAAAATACGTAACTAAAATGAAAATACGTTACTGAAAGACAATCGAAACGAAATTGAAATTGAAACCATGATCGAAAAATTATTTATAAAATATAATGATAAAATACTTCAATTACAAAGTAAACGAAAAGATAAACTTATCAGTCCGTGATCGGCGTGTGAGAGAATTATTAATCAGCTACTCTCGTGTTTAGCCATGTGTTTTGCATCATCTTCACTCACTTTCAACCATGACAGTTCTGGGCATGGAGCTTCCCAATTTGCTTCAAGTTACAACAATAGGATTCGGAGTCTATCTTTAATATACGTCATTGAGTAGGACGACGTCCGAGACGAGAGCCATTTCACTAGCAATTTTTTCACTGAGAATAAATTTAGCAGTCATTATTTGTGCTAAAGCTGACATTGTTATGATTGAGTTTTCTTATTGCAACAATGATTACTAAACTCATACTCCGGTGAGTAAAATGCTAAAAATTATAGTGAAGTGATCCCATCATCTTGATCCTGGATTCCTTAAAAAAGCTTATATGGATCACAAACTCCTTTTACTTTGCTAAATGATGCATTTGTCTAAATTTTTATTCTCATTTGACATGTTTTATAATAAGTGAGGACCAAATCAAAAAAAAAAACCCACACTTATTTAAGATTTAAAATTCTCCCTATCTTACTGTAAAAACATTAGGAAGGCACTTTAATCAATTTTGCTGCGAAGGCAGTTTAATCAATTTTGAAGGCACTTAAAGTTGATGTTTAAAGATCATATGAAGAACATAATTGAACTAAAATCAAATTTGTTGAAGTTTAATCAAGTTCCAATTCGATTCTGCCGGGTTTTGTCAAATTTTATCACGAGTGACAGATTAAAATTTTGATAAAGCGATCCAGAACAAAACGCGATCTTAACATGAAATCGTCAATCACATTCGATTAAGTTACAATTGTATTTCAAGGGCTCTCATGAGTACTTGAAACATGCTATATTTATTGTACAAATGGAGAGGAATTTCCTTTACAGTAAGATAGATAATGAACTTCATATGACCATTTTTTCTTGAAGGGGAAATGGTGACTATCTATTTGAAAAAAAAAAAACTGGTCTGAAAATTAATTTATGAGAAGAGTTGATGCTCTTTATAACGAATGATTACACAAGTTAATAAATTAATAAACGAAAACCGTATTAGTGCTCCAAATATAAGGTAATGATATTATCAGAAAAATGGAAGGAAAAATTCCACGACCTGGATTCACGAGTATCGCGCTTGTTGCCTCTATTGTCTAAGCGAGGCTGTCTCCAGGTGTGGAATTTTTTCTTCCACTTTTTCCCGATAATATCATTACCTTTTGTTTGTAGCACTAACTCCAGTTTTTATTTATTAAATTCTTATGTAGAGTAATGATATGATATTTTTCATGTAATTTTAAGTAATTATGTAAAGTAATGATGTATTTTAAGATCGATGAAAAGCAAATTTAACCACTCGGATGTTAAAATCCATGATGACTTCTTGTAGATCCAATCGTTGGAGGCTTTTTCTAGAAGAAATTCTGCGTAGATGCTGACATTCGATGACCTCAAATCCAGATGATAGCGCAATCTTACAAGCAGACTCCACGTACTCTGAGTCACCGATTTTGATAAAAAATAATCTACGAGTAGCTTTCACCAAATTAAAGACCCATGCAAAGCCATTCGACACACTTCTCAAAATTTTCCGAGAAAAAATTCATAAAATTTGTTGTAATTGCCTACACTTTATAAATGCTCGAATTGTAGCATAGATCGTGGTAAAACGATAGAGTTCTATTTTGCAGGTACGAGTTCAAATCCCATCTTCGATAATTTTTTTCTCTTCGTAAATTTTTTTAACATATATGGAAACTAGCTGAGATGCCCGTCTTCGCCGATCTTTTCAAGGCAAAACGAAGGCGAGTATCAATCTACTCTAGGTATATATCAATGTTGTTTAAGGTTTGATCCTGGGATTTGTTAATTGTCATTGCATAAGCTGGGCGAACGGGAAATTGTCGACATCTGAGCTCCACAAAATTATCAGTCGCCTGTAACGGTATTTTTGGTAATAAAATGAACTGACGCACCCATCGACGTAAAGGCAAAAGCGCTATTGTGCGCCCTGATACAGTTCATGAATCTGGGATTCGACCACAGTTGAGTCAGTTCATGCGGTACCTCATTTGGAGGAGCAAAAATGGCTTTTCCGTTCAAACAACATATTGCCAAAGTTTCGCCCGTAAACTTGAGAGAGCGGGAGTGAGAACATACAGCAGCCAAGTGACCAATCGAGTTCAAGGCTGGATATCTTCGATACTTGCAACAGCTTCGTGTACCTGGGCTCTGCTGCTTCGTTGTTGAAGCAAATTGCGTTGACAATCCGAAACACGTTCATCTTCCGACATTTGCTGTCTTCGAATAGCATGAGCCGCAGCGTCAACTTCCGTCATGCGCTTCGATAAGCGACTTGAGCAGCTGCATTGCGTACACGCGCTTCATATCGGCCCCTTTGTTCCTCTTGCTCCTTCTGTAGACGTCGTATAACCGCTCGACACGTAACCAAACGCCTTATTCGGTCCTGTCGACTTTCATACTCCGTTGGACTCGCATAGGCTTCTTCGACCTCCGCGGCGGAGGCTCCGCGATTGTTTGAAATTTTCGCTTCGTCGGCGCCATAACCCTGTTCATTAAGAATGGATATTCATTTACAAATATTTATTACATGCATCAAGCAATTATTGAGATATTTTTCGAATCTCCCACATGTAGAATTGAAGTAGATAACAACTTACTATTGGTCACTGGTCTGAAGAGCCAATGAAAACTCCGAATTTGAAAATTTTAACAAAATTCGTGATAAAGCAGTTTAATTTTACCGACATTGCGTGATAAAGCAGTTTAACTAATATGAGTTAACACTGTGTTATGTGTTATATTATTATCACGGTCTATAGATATTCATGGTCATCGAGCTCCATTGTTAAAATGAAGCTAAAGTTTCTAGCTCCCAATAGGGCGGGAACTCTATTGAAAAGTGGCGCTGCATGTACAATCGCCCCAAAAACGCCTGCAGCGCCGCCCTATCGACAGAGAGAAACTTTACTTTCATTTTCAGTTTCAATGAAAAACTTCTATCGCAGGTCACGGTTGGCCCTGGTGCGATCTGTTTCCTTAGCTTCTCGAAACAATGGAAAATGGCTGAAGCTCGATGACCATGAATATCTATAGACCGTGATTATTATTGTTAAAAAAAGAGATTTTTAATTGTTTACTTTGTTGTGTCATTTGCTTTGTTGCGTCACTCGCGTCACTTGTTATCTCGTTGGCCTCGCGTCACTTGTTTCACTTGCCAATGAAAAATGCGTATTTTCCATTCATCACAGGCTGACGGACATATCAAATATATATAAATGTGTAATTCATTTACTAAATAAAAAGGGTGTCCCAAAATTAACGCAAGAAATAATTTTGATAGAAAACAGGTTTTTAATTAAAAATTGTAAATTTCTTATTGATTCATAAAGTATACAGCATAGGGTTATATGTGGAATAGCATATCGGGTAAAAAACTTCCACGGCTTTGCTGGCACATACGTACTCTTTTGCCGAAATTATCCCAAATTTCACGCAAGACTTAAATTTTACGCCATTTGTGCGGTAAAGTGTTGCTGTCAACAAAGACAGCCTGCAGACCTGCCAACTCACCCGGATTCACTGGGTGTCACCCGGATTTTGACAATCTCACCCGGTCACCCGGCAGATCGTAAAAATCACCCGGCGAATACTGCTCTCTTAAAAGAACCCCTAAAATTTTCCTTTCTTTCCCCGTGATGCACCAGCAACTTCGTCAACAATTTTTTTTTTTGGAACACTATCTAGTCTTCTTGCAGTTAAATTTGCTTATCCAGAAAGAGAAGTACTATGCTACAAGTGTAAACCTTCAAAAGAAGTATTATAAAAAGGCAAAAAAAGCTACAAGACAGTACAATCAGCTCCACAAGAAGACAATTTAGGGAAACTTCAAATTTAAATAAGCATAATTTCAAGATAAAAGATATTTTATAACTTAACCAGTATTGGTCTCTCATTATTTCACGTACGGTGTATCTTACTCCCTTAATTATTTTGACCAGTGTATAATATGTAATTATACTTGTGGCATCTAATGTTAAATTATGTCCAAAAGTAAAATTTAAGTGCACAATTTTTGTAACAATTAAACATGTTATCGATACGTATATTTTACCCTACTAAATTTAGTAACTCCCGGTTTTCCTCCAGAAATAGTTGACAGGTCTGAGCCTGACAGTTGACAGTTCAGGGTTATTTAAATGGAGCAGATTTTGGCTGGAGGCATCATCGGACCATTTTTCTTCGAAAATGCGGCTGGTAGGGCAACGGCAGTTAATGGCGCACGCTATTGCGACATGATAATCCAGTTTTTTGTGCCTAAATTGTAAGATATGGATGTGGACGACATGTGGCAGGCCCGTTCTTAGGTGTTATGCGGCCCTACGCGGATGCGTAGTCAGCGTATGCCTAAGAACGGGCCTGCATGTGGTTTCAACAAGACGAAACAATTCAATTCACATGCCATACAGTCCGAGAAACAATTCATTTACTGCATGAGTCATTTCCTAGTCGTGTAATTTCCCGTTTTGGTGATCCGAATTGGCCGTCCAGATAATGTGACTTAACGCCGTTGGACTTTTTTCTTTCGGGTTTTTTGAAGTCTAAGCCAACAAGCCCACGACCACCCACGCCTTGAAGGAGGAAATTGACCGCATCAACGAAATTCAGCCATATTTATGCAAAACGGTCATGGAAAATTTCGACAAAAGAGTGCGTATGTGCCAGCAAAGCCGTGGAGGCCATTTACCCGATATGCTATTCCATACATAACCCTATACTGCATACTCTATGAATCAATAAAAACTTTACAATTTTTAATTAAAAAACCTGTGTTTTCTATCAAAATTACTTCTTGCATGAATTTTGGGACATCCTTTATTTCCGATTTTCCAATTTGCTGCCATCTTTTTTATTATAAATTGCATATAAGAATTATTATAATTAAACATAATCTAACAATTCCGATTTGCTAAGGTTATTTTTTACATAAATTGAAAGGTTGTTACAAGTTATATACATTTCTTTAAAAAAAAACACCCACAAAAGAAGTTATAATTCACGTGTAGGTAAAGAAAGAGGTAATAGTTTACTTCTGCTCCTAGAAATAAGAAATTGTGATTTGGTAGCTAACGTGCTAGCTAAAAACGTTAATGAAGGGTGATTGATGAACTATAAATACCAATATCATGCATTATATTTTATAGTAGTTACATAGTGCAATAATTATTTAATCTTTGTGTGAGTAAAATGTCATCTCAAAAGTTGCAAAATATAAATAATTAAATGTGGATAAATAAACCTTTTCTTTTAAATGCTCATTTTTCACTGCGGATTATTAATTATAATAATTCGTATATGCATTTTATAATGGAAAAAGATAGTAACAAATTGGAAAATCGGAAATATATTTAGCAAATGAATTACATATTACCATACATGTTGAAAAATAATTTACGAAGAGAAAAAAAAATTATCGAAGACGGGATTTGAATCGATATCTGCAAAATAGAACTCTAGCGTCTTACCACTAAAACACCTGAACACGATAAAAACTATGAGAAGCGCGTCGAATGGCTTTGCATGGGTCTTTAATTTGGTGAACGCTATTCGTAGAATATTTTTAATCAAAATCGGTGAGTCAGATTACGTTGAGTCTCCTTGTTAATTGAATTTAGTGGTAAGATGACTGTTATGTAGGTGCCAAACGTTGGAGTCTCTTCCCAGATGGTAAACAAGCTCTCACAGTCGGATGTGGTGTTAAATTGCGAACTATAAATTAAATAAACGATGTTAGTTCCTTCAATTCTGTATAAATACCATCATGAAAACGATAGAAACAAATGAAATACAAAAATGAAATTTAAGATAAAACAATATTAATAACGTTTTCATGGACAGTCAAGTCACATCATCAGTGGTTTAATAAAACAACTGTTATTGGGTGAAGCGTCTTTGTATATCATCTATCTCCTGCGCGTGACGTTTCCGGACATGCTTTCCTGTATGAAAATGGTTCGACGCAATGTTCTCCCCTCAAACGAGCTGCAGATGCTCATAGAAAAATACACATTATCTATGGAGATGATGCCTTAACAGAAAGTGTATGTCAAAAGTGGTTACTAATTTTCGTTCGGAGATTTTTGACATCAATGATGCACTCCGCTGTTATCGTCTTAAGTCTTAGGACCTAAGAAGATTAATTCAAGTGACATTAAGGTCATGATCGAAGCAAATCCATACCAATATTGTCTCAGAGACTGCCATAAGGTTGTATATATCCCATACACACTTAAAATAATGGGGGCAAAAAGGCGACCCCCCCCCCCCCAAACAACCTCGAATGCAGGATTGTATCCAAAGAAACTAATGCTATATGTATGGTGTGATTTCAAGGGTGTCATTTATTATAAACTGTTACCAATTAATGAAACTGGGCCAAGCAATCCGCACAAACGTCCAGGATTGGCTAATCGCAAGGGTGCCGTATTCCACCATGACAACGCTAGATCTTTAACTACTCGAAACAAATTGTTTAGTCTTGGCTGGTATGTTCTGCTTCATTCTCCGTACTCATCTGATCTGGCCCCTTCAGATTATCATTTATTCAGGTCAATGCAGAACTCTCTGAATGGGGAAAAACCTTAAAGACGAACAGGCAGTTAAGAAACAACCCAGGCGTTTTATGAATGTGGCATAATGAAATTGGCAAGAGCATATTAATAAAAAATGAACAATATATAATTGATTGAAATTTACCTTACGTTTCAATAAAGTGTTTTGTTACAATCTAGAAAACTGAATGAACTTATTTGCCAACCCCGTACAAATCAAAAATTTGAACTTGGCATTAGCAGAAATTCAGAACTGCATTATGAAAACGTGTGCTTGTTTGCTGTGACAGATAACATTTCAAAATGGAAGATGAATTTGGCTTTGATGAGGCAGTGTCTAAATTGCAGGATTCATAAAACAAAATCAAAATCTTAACAAATACTGTGCAATAAAACTGTGAACCTTTGGAATGGTTACCAAAACTGAACACCACTCATGTACGAGAGAGTTCAGTTGTAGACTCAGTAGGCAAAACAGGAATCACAGAAGTGCTTTCCAGAATCATAATAGCTTACCGAAGAGAGACAGTGAAGCAAATCCCAGCGACTCTCGATAATGGTGCAGAGAGGAATATCACAGAACAAAAGGGGCAAAATTTGCGGCCCCTATAACGCCGTCCTGAATGACCATAGTAGTTGAAAGGGACGTTAATACCAATCAAACCAGACCAACCAACCAAACAGAACAAAAAGGCCTGGCGATGCCTTACTCAACTTGATTATGGTAGCAGACCACTCATCTGGAGCACTGCTGCTCTCTGCGAAAAGCAAGAAATAGCGTCATCATGACTGAACCCTTGATAACTGAAAACGTGTTATATACACTGGTGTCCATAAATTAAGGGATTTGCAGAATGGAACCCTTCCGCACATCCGATCAGCGCCATACTTGGTAAGGCTATTCTCTAGATGATGTACACAGTTCAATCATTAAACGCAAAAGTGGCAGTAGACTGCAGACGGAACAACATAAAAAGGTGTATGGACATTCTTAACACAAAAACTTGTAGCACCTCTCCTCTAGTTTTGTAAGTTTTAAGCGATGTTTAGTACGATGCGTGGTCCCTCCACACAGAAACACACGCAACAGAACGTGCTGGTATGCTCAAAACTAGGGTATCCAACAATGGTTGAGGAATGGCGCCCCATTCCTAGACCAATGAGGTTCGCAGGTCCTGCAGTGTTCGCGGAATTGGTACTCGTGCCGCAATACGTCTTCCAAGAGCGTTCCATGCTTACTCGATGTCCGGGGACCGTGCTGGCCAATCCATTGGTCGGATGTCCTTATGTTCCTGGTAGACATCCACTATGCCAGCCCGATTCGGACGGGCATTTTCGTCTATATAGAGCAAATCTGGACCTACCACACCTTTGAAGAGACGATTATGTCGCAAGACATTATTACGGTACACCTGGCCAGTTATGGCTCCTCTGTCGAAGACTTGTAGCGGTGTACGGGAACCCATCATGATGCCCTCCCGCACCATCACACTATCACAGGCAATGTTCAATGATGTTAGCGGGGCTAGACCGTGTCTTACGCTCTCCCCAAATATGAACACGTCGAGAATCAGAGTCCAGGCTGTACCAAGACTCATCCGAGAACATGATTTGACTTCACTGTCCTTATCCATACTGCATGTTCAGTGCACCAAGTCAACTGCAGCACCTCATCTCTGCGGTATCCCTGGGTCAACTGCAGCACCTCGTCGATCGTCGAGCTCACAGGCCAACTGCGTGGAGTCTCCTGCATACCGTTTCCTGGAATATAGAGGGGTTCAAAAATGTACTCACTGTTTGATAGTCCATATCTTGTTTTCAAGTAGCTCGTTGATAGTAGCTGATTTTTGTCGATACCACGACAAACTTCATAGTTTCATAGTTATACAGGGTGATTACAAAAGAACTTCACACTTTTAAAAATTTATTACATCAAAGCTATTCAGAATATAGACACACCACATACGGATTCTTAAAGAAAAACTCTTGAAGTTTATGGTGACACAGTTAAAGATGTTCAATATGCCCCCCTGTCGTGACACGGCATACATCAATGCGGTAGTCGAATTCGTCCCAAACCCGCATTAACATGTCTCCATCAATCCCACGTATCGCTACCGTAATGCGTTCTTTCAGCTCGTCTAGGGTAGACGGGGAAGGAGTAGGATGAAGACCTTGTCCTTTACACACCCCCATAAAAAGAAATCAAAAGGTGTGAGGTCGGGGCTCCGCGGTGGCCACTTTGCAAGTTCCAGGTTATTGTTTGCTCTACCAATCCACCGCTATGATTTCTTTTTATGGGGGTGTGTAAAGGACAAGGTCTTCACCCTACCCCTTCCCCGTGACCTAGACGAGCTGAAAGAACGCATTACGGTAGCGATACGTGGGATTGATGGGAGACATGTTAATGCGGGTTTGGGACGAATTCGACTACAGGGGGGCATATTGAACGTCTTTAACTGTGTAAATAAACTTCAAGAGTTTTTCTTTAAGAATCCGTATGTGGTGTGTCTATATTCTGAATAGCTTTGATGAAATACATTTTTAAAAGTGTGAAGTTCTTTTGTAATCACCCTGTCCCGCATGAGATTAGTAAGTCTTTTTGTTTCGAAATTATTGAATTAGAAACAGTGAGTACATTTTTTGGAGCCCTTTGTATTAAACCCAGTAGCCGCTGACAGTTCTCTGACAATGTCCCTGGCTGTGTCTCGCCTGTTCCTACGGGCATATAGAGCAAAGTAGCGGTCTTGTCTGGCGTGGAATCCTTGGACGAACCTGACTAAAGTGTCTGCGGGTGTTTCCATCCTGTCGGAACCGTATCTACAGTCTTGAAATGACGCTAATTGACACGTTCAGCGCCCGAGACACTTCATCCTGAGATTACCCTGCTTCCAGTCTCCAATCATCGAACTATTATCGAAATTAGCTATTATAATTGAGAGTTAAATAACACGTTGTTAGGGAAATGTGAGACAAGCGTTACAGAACGAGAGTCTTTCACGGCAAGAAGAAGATGAGAGCAGCCAATGACGGGGAAATGGCAATCTGTGACGTCCAAGGAAGTAAAGGAGTGACATCGGGAGCGAGACGGGTTCGAGGCCATGTGAGAACGTGAGAAGAACCGGAACGAACGGACGGACCAAAAAGCGTGCGGTGATGGCATGGACGACAAAAGCGTGGAAGATTTACGGACAAATTCCTGCGTAGCCATTCCCACGGAGCCTGAGACGAATCCACAGCAAGGCGACTCCCACGATTGGAGAGCTCGGCTTGCAAAGTAAGAGTTTTGTTTCCTCTCATCCGTAGTGAGCTACGTCGCGGATCATAGACACCCGGGCTAAACCGGTAAAAGCTCCGTTGATACTGCCCACGAATTTTATAACGGAACTCGAGCTGGTTTTCTGGTGGCGTACGGAGACAGCCACAAGCTCCGTTAGCATATTCGACTTGCGCCGAGTAAAAGGCGTTTTCCCACTGGGTTTCGCGGCGTTTTGCCAGCTATTTTGGAGATAGAACTTATCTCGCTGGACTGTAAGCGAAGCCAGTTCCCTTTCAAAACTCCATTACCGACCGATATTTTGCTACTGGGTTAAAGGTGTGCGTAGTGTAAGAAGTAGAAGGATCTAATTTTCCCCGTGTTAATGAATCATTGTTTAAGGACAATTGGATTGTTACAAAGTGCACGAAGACACTCTAAAATCAGTACAACTTAATGCTTACCTTGTTCTTTACTTACCTTTCTAGTGAAGACATTCAGAGTTATTTTCCATGAACGAACTAAAGCATTATTCTTGACTGAACGTGTTTTTTTTCTCAAATTATCCTCCGAGCTACTTACATACAGTATTTGTAATATTTATTTATTTTTTTTTGTCGCCCCGCTCTGCTATAAATGCGCGAGAGCTGAAGTGTTACTGATAACGCGTTGGTGTTGCTTTAGATACTTTTGTTTAATTTGTAGCCATGTGCTAAGTGAACTTATAGGCCAATCTCCTACTCTTCTGTACAACGATTGTAAATCGGGGAGAATGAGAAGTTTCTTTCCCGTGACTTAAGCCGGAGATTTAGTCTGTACACGTCCAGACGGACGGCCTGTAATTGCAATATACAGGGTGGTCCATAAGTCTGTCCGGGACCGAAGCAGATATGTCAATTTTGATGAATCCAATGAATAGGAAGTTGTGGGTGGCCTATCCCATGGTGCACTTTTCATCATCCCAAATATGCAAATTAGGACACATTCAAAATTTATCTCAAAAACCGTAAGGGATAGAGAAAAAAACCCAATTGCAAACTTGTTCAGCATAAAAAAACAAACAAAACAAAAAAAAAAAATCATCCAAATCATCATCTGAGGAAAAAGCTTAACGTGGTAAAAGACAGGATTCCCAAAGATACAGAGACGATGTAATAAAGTCCTGTATCCTGTCCAGGGGTTTATAAAGTTTGAATATTCCTCTTGCAATATGTTTTATCTGGGGCCAACAAAAGGAGGAGTGAAAACTAGAATGAAGGAGCATATCTTTTATATTAAAAATGGAAGATGGAGTATTTGTACTTTTGCAGATCACATTATACATGAAGGCAATAATTTCTCAATTTCTCGATTGATAGCTTTTAAAAATATCCACTCTAATAAAGACGAGAAATTGCTACCTCTCCTAGAATCTGTTCAAATTGCCAAGCATAAGCCATCTAACTGGTTGCTGAATAACGAGGATGTTCATACCAGTAATCGACTGGATGCCTTTAGTTTGGCCAAATAGGCCAAATATTTTTCTTATTTGTTAACCGCTGCTATGTATTTGTGACCTTGTTAGCGGTTATTTAAACTTGTTGTTTCTCATTGATAAAGGAGACAGAGAGCTCCGAAATGTACATACGAGATTTAATGTGGATTAGTGGTTTTTTCCTTCTTTTGGCATTATCCTAGAGAAAAATGTTAAAAATTCATTAGTCAAATAAAGTAAAAAATGAAGAAGCGCTCAGGAGAGAAGGCTGCTGAACATCATTACGGAATCAAAAATAAATTGGATAGGACATGCGTTAAGAAGGGAGTGTCTGAAGAAGGAAATGATGGCAAGCACGATAGCAAGAAGAACAAGGAGGAGATTAAAATGACTGACATTATGAAGAAAGGAGGACGGTCCGAGGGGATGAACAGAAGAGTGGAGGATAGAGAAAGATGGAGGAGAGGCACCTTTATACACTTAAAAAAAATTGCAAATTTATTCTGAATTTGCAAATTATTAAATCACTTTAGAGAAACTCAGTATTCTCCACTTTAACGTCAATTACTGGTTATGCAATGTCGCACTCATCTTCGTATAACTAAATTCAAGAAAATATTTTGATATTTTCCATAGACAATTTCCAAAACTTAATTTCTGGAGTCCTAATCTTCTCTTTCACTAAAAATAGTTTTGACTGCACGTTATTGGAGCTATACACAATAGTTTGCCTTCTGTTCAGCTGTTATTTGTGACCCTTAGTAAGGCTAGCTCGTTCCAAGTAGTTCTAATAGCATGCTAACATACACTATCTACGCAAAAGAATCCGGACACTTTCGATTTTAGGCGTTTTGTCGAATATCTAGAAAAATACTTGACGAATTATCCTGAAACTTCAGGGGTGTAAAGAGGATGTTACACCTCATATTTCAGCGAAGGTTTTCTCCCGAAGGCTAATAGGGAACCAGCAACAAATTAAACAAAAAATAATGTTTGGGATCACTTTGTAAAAAATAATGCTTGAAATGCGTTGTAGCTGTAGCATATGATTATCTGTGTTCATTTGTATGAGAATAGCACTTATATTCATGCAGATATAACGGTTCCTTTAAAAACAAATTAGAAATTTTCCTAATTTTTTTATAACATGCAGGGTTTTCAACCCAATGCAATGCCATTTTCAGGATACTTGACAAACTACAGAAGAGACAACACCCTTCAATCAGAATATAAAAATATTAAATATTCGATGAAATATGAGTATTTTTACTAAATAATGTTTAACTGCGCATACGCAAGCGTTACCAAAATGTCGTTTACATAATTTATTAGCCAACTGCATAGAGCTACTCTTATAAAACGCCTAAGCAAATGTCGTGAAAATTCAGAAAGATATCGTCCACAGAATGAGTTGAGTTTCAGTTGCTCTCAAAAATAAAGAAAACGATAAGGGCTTTTCTCCAAATTTTTATTTTTGGACCGGACACCAGTATCAACTTCTTCTCCTTACGCTGATTTGAAGGCATAATTACCTCATATTGACTTCATATTAGCGTAAGAAGAAGTTGTTGACACTGTGTCCGGTCCACAAATAAAAATTTGGGGAAAACTCCTTATCGTTTTGTTTATTTTGAGAGTAACTGAAATTCAACTTATTCTATCGACGACGAAATCTTTCTGAATTTTCACGATATTTGCTTGGGCTCTTTATAAGAGTAGCTCTATACTTATGGCTAATAAATTTATTGGTTTTCTTTCGACGGGCAAAGAAAATTAATAACCATGACTGTAAGAAGAAACATTCTGCAAGCGGATAAAGGCAATGCCTCCGTAGTCATCTACACAAAACGATTACAATAAGAAAATAGAAGATTTCATCGAAGACAACAAGCTCATCATCATCAAGAAAAACCCAACGCAGTCCTACCAACGAAACCTTAAAGCTACTATTAACAAACGATGATCAGAAGGAATTAAGAATATATGCAAAATTTCTATATAACCCAAACCCCGAGCTCCGAATCTAATGGCGTTGGTCAAAATGCATAAACCCGGCTATCCCATACGACCCGCAGTAAATTGCATGAACGCACCTTTTTACAAAATCGCGAGACAGATATCGAAAGCACTGCAAGAAAGCTGTCCACCGCCTTCAACATATTGCATTAAGAACTCTGTTCATTTAATAGAATCTCTGCAGCAGGTTAACATCAACCAAAATACCAGCTTGTTATCTTTAGACATAAAGAATTTATATACCAACATCCCCGTACACGAAACTATTTCCATCATAGAAGAACGCTTAAAGACGACCGACCAGAAGAATAAAACCAAAAACTATTACCTAATACTGCTACAGCCCGTATGTAAACAGAATTAGTTTTCATTTAAGGATCAGATTTTTTCTATGCCTCAAGGAGTTCTAATGGGATCCCCAGTTAGTGCCTCTTAACTGAAATCATCCTAAATGCAACAACTAGAGGAAGTTCATGTAAAACCTCTATTAGATAACCATGAAATTAGCTCCGATGATGAAGCGACTTCGAAACGCGTCAGCTACACAAGTAAAATTAAGTATTGCTTTATTACAGTCCCTTTATGTTTATTTATCTATCAGCAATACAACTACTGTGGATATTAATAAGCTTATCCTTTTTTATTAAAAAAATATCAATATCACTGGTTATGCCGCCATCTTTAAATTTAGTGCAATAAGACAATATGCATGATATCAAGAATAGATGAAGGGGGGGGGGGGGGGGTGCGGAGATGATAAATTCATTCATCTGTTCTTGACGATATTCTACGATCAAGTCATTGCAGAATTCTTGTAAACTAAGTAACACACCATTACATCATCAGACATTGGATGTCAATTAATATCCACTTGCATTCAAAAACCCGCTGCCTTCCACTGAAGTTTTTATTTGTACCATTGAAAGCCCTTCTCTTTTTATTCAAATCGATGGCAAAATCTTTAATGGCCTGACAGAAACGACGTCTGCCAAAGTTACTTATGTGAAGTCACTTCTCGCGAGATGAACGATGGAAAAAAAAAAGGCCCCCTCCCCCCAGATATAAACCAGCTCGCGTAGAGACTGGACATCAAGCAATCTCGCAGATTTAAAAAAAAAAAAAGGAGCAGAAATAAATACAACAATAAAGAAGAAAATTGTTCAAGTGAGGCTCCGGAAGAAGTTTGGATTGATCATGGAAGAGACATGGCAAGGTGGATGCGGCACGTTCAAAGGCGATAACACCGAGAGAAAGTTTTCGGAAATCCACAGAAAGTTTTAGAAATAATCAAGATCAAGCTAGATCTTATGAAGATATATGCGATGATGTTACGGGCTTTATCCGTTGGGCTAAAATTGACAATATAAATTCGAAAGAGTGGCACAAGAGATTAGAAATATTTATCTAGAAAATTATTCATATTCCGGCCTCAGTGCACAAATTATTGATCCACGAATAATCATTCATTTTTTCGGCTCTTCTGCCTATTGGAGAAATATCAAAAGTTCGGGAGGCGAAGAATAAGCACAAAACAGCACCGAAATCTCGTACATGGAAGTGGTCGAGAGAGGGCACAATGAGGGACGATATTATTACCCCTCAACATAATGTCAGATCCCTTCATTTGTAGCCTGCGCCAACCGTAGCTCCAAGATAATAATAAGAAGAAACCCCAAGCCTCAGAAGTCATTAAACTTCTTAAAGCCCGTTCTGTTCCCGTGAAAGGTGAAGAAAGTAAAGTCGCGCCTTCTTAGCTACTTCTGAACTGTACAGAACCAACACCACCTAGACAGAAGGCCTGCGCACAGAAACGTCATACATTGTTACATCATACAAAAGCGGCTATTGTTAATCGTATTTCTACCAAGAATAAGCCCTAAATTTGGCAGTTGGATGATGTAACAATGTATGATATTTCTGTGCGCAGGCCTTCTGTCTAGGTGATGTTGACAGAACTCCTATGTTAGGCTAGTGTTTTAATGTTTCTTGATAAAATAAAATCCTTATTAAATTAATGGGTATTTTTTACTTTAAAAATTGTTAGGCTAGTTAAGTAACGATAAAAAGGGAGGTATTAATGAAAACTTTTATTACAATTTCACCGTCCTGTGAAACTTTTTACTAGAAATGAATCATTGGCTGTAAGCAGGTTTAACAGAAAGAAACCTTGATGTTGGTGGGAAAGTATATAAAGCCGTTAGATGCCACATTTAAACATTTCACTTCATCCGAAAACATCACAGTCATCGGGTTGAACGTTTTCTGGAAAAGTCACACATCGATTTAAGGCCATCTGATGACCTTGCCGACTCACTGTGCTGCTAAATATTGCTTGTTAAAAACTGTAGCCTACGTAATTGCCCTTATTTGTGAGTCATTAAAAATACTACTAGCAATCTATGCCTCGAAAGCGGAAAAGCCTCGCTCTCCCGTTTATCGCTTAACCGAAATTCCATCAATTACGGTTATATACATAATAGTGAAAAACAACGGATTTTATGGAAATATTTTTCGCAAAATAAAATTCCGTCTGTTAACTTCAGGTAACTATCCTATCACGCAAAAAACTCGTACAAGAAGTTTTGTTGGCACTTCATATGGTAGAAGGCATCCACTGGGGAGGAGTCTGGGTCATTTCTTTCTCATCGGTTCAGGATTCAAAAATATGGGATCTATCAGGTCCAGGGGAACATTTTTCGTTTTTGCGAATATTACAATTGGCGCTCAGATTAATAAATAAATTAATTTTTTATTCATCGAAATAATCTCCATCATTATCAACAACCTTCTCCCAACGAGATACTAAATCATAAATTCCTTTTTTTATAAAAGTCACGAGTTTTACAGTTGAAAAACACACCCAGTTCATGTTTTAGCTCTTCTTCTGTCTTGAAGCACTTGTTTCTCAAATGGTTATCGAGAGATCGGAAAAGATGATAATCTGTTGGAGAGATATCCGGAGAGTACGGTGGATAAGGTAACACTTCCCACGCAAGTTTTGTTTATTGCCTGACGGGTCAGCTTTGCCGTGTGCGGACGTGCGATATCATGAAGAAAAACAACACCCTTACGATTCGCAAGAGTTAGTGGTTTTTGCTTGATTTTTTCATATGTACGTTGAAGATTACCAACATATACATCTGCTGTGATAGCTTGTCCTGGATTTTGGAGCTCATAATGGACTATACAAGCTGTTGTCCACCAAACACTCAAGAGAATCTTCAAGACGCCCATCACCAGTTGAAAGTTTTTGAACCAATTCTGTGCCGTCCGGTCGGTGACAGAATCATCACCGAATGCTCTAGAAATGTAACGAGCAACCCCCGCTGCTTTATGGACAAGTTTAAATTCATACAACAGGCAGGTTCGAATTATTGGTGATGTAGGTGCCATTTCAGAAGTTTTTTCAAAATAAAATTGAATGTTTTCACTTAGACAAGTAAGTGCAAAAGAATGACCAATCATTTCTCTTTTAATGTATAAAAAATTTGCATTATTCAAACCATCCTACGAGAGGATTGTAACCATTCAAAAAGTAAGGGTGAAGAAACAAAAAAAACTTTCCCCTGGACCTGATAGAACAGATTCAGTGAGATTCCAGAGATTCATTTTACCAATCAGAGTATTGTCAGATCATTCGGAGAATCATTGTTACAGGCAACCATTTTGATTCCTACTTCATATGATGATTGCTTCTTTTTTGCAGCAAATTCTAACGTTTGTCAAAAAGGAAGTGTTCTTTATACAGTGCTTTACTTATAGGAAAATGGCGACGCCCCAGGAGAATTAGAATTATTATTTTGTGTGTTACAATTTGCGGCCTGGCATGTAACACAAACAGTCGCCTTTACGAGTGGCATAAAAAAAAAGTCGTAGAAAATAATTGTACATGGCGTCTCAAAACTCCACGTACAAACTTTGACAGGAGAACATTGCGTCGAACCATTTTCATACAGGAAAGCATCTCCAGAAACGTCACACGATATACAAAGACGCTGCTTCATCCAATAACAGTCGTTCTATAAAACTGATGATGTAACTCGACTGTCCATGTAAACGTTTAATTATTTAATTATTAATATTTAGCTTTACGTTAAATGTTATTTTCGTTTTTTGTTTAGTTGCTATCATTTTCATGATATGCATTTATACAGAATTGAAGGAACTAACCGTTCATTTAATTTAAAATTTACCACCACATCCGACTGTGAGAGCCTGTTTATCATCTCGGAAGAGACTCCAAAGTTTATCAGCATATTCAACTAAGACTGTTATCATCTGGACTTGAGGTCATCGAATGTGGATATCTGCGCAGAACTTCTTCTAGGAAAAGCTTCCAATGTTTGGATCTACAAGAAGTCGTCATGAATTTTAACATACCAGTGGTTAAATTTACTTTTCAGTGATCTTGAAGTACATTCCACCTGTCCAATTTTATTACATGGAAAAAATCATATCATTACTCTAGATTAATTCTATTTTTCATTTTTCAATCAAAAATCTAGTCCTTGGTATGCAGAAGCGTAGGCAGGCTTTAGATAAAATATCGCACTTTCTAGAAGATTAGGCCAATCAAAGTAAAAAGAAAACAATTTCACACATAGTTCTTTCATTGCAATATTCGACCCCTGATGGACTGCAGCCCCTTAACCCCCTTCCCTCCCCATTGGCAACGCCCCTGTTGGCATGTTTTCTTCCTGTACCATTCATTTTGAATTTTCCTGTATTTGAATTCCGTTCCATCCTTTTTCATAACCTGCATTTGCTAAATATGGGAAAAGCATACCTTATTCAGACTCCATATGTAGTAATAAATTCAATTTGTATTATTGGCCTACAGTTTCTTCCTTATACATGAACAATCATTTCGAAACGTATTTAATGAATATGCGATAATGTTTTCTTACTGCAGGTAGCTATAAATTTACGGCTTTCATTTTCATTTTATTTTGCTAACACTTATTTAGACGTCTACATTATGAATAGTAAGGTTCTTTAATGTCTTTAAATCCATGTCGCGCCAATACTGTAATTCCTTTATTCTCCTGGGTATCACTCGCCTCCCATTTCCTAATGCTCTGAATTCAACAGTGAGAAAATGCCAAAAAACATTTACGTTGAAGTGATCGTTGAAGTGCAAAAATACGAACAGGGGATTCGCCTTTCGTTATTCTTTTTTTTCATGCTCTTTTGATTTTCATCCTCTTCCCAGTGTCGCAGAAACAATCGAATTCCCAGTCACGTTTTCCAAATGTCCGGATGATGTCATCGGTGTTTACTATTCGCCATCTAATCTCCTCCTCCTTCTCCCTCCCACCGCCTTTAATTTGCCTTCCGTGTAGCGTGAGCACGTGCAAAACCCGTTGCTGGGCGACCGGGTGGAGGAGAGAGAGGTCTCGCGAATTCAAACACATTGCAGGCTCCTAAAACGATTAAGGAGAGAAATTTCATCCGAATGTCCCATTTTATAAGTGGAGGAGGAGTAAAAGAGGCAAATAACCTTCTCTCGTCGTTTCATGTATATTTCTCCGCCACCCAACCGCCCATCCGCTTAAAACATCATTTCATTTCTCCGCCGCGTTCCTTCCACATTCATCTTCATAAGAACACCGCACGCACCACTCATTGCACACTCTCACTCCCTTATTCTCTAGGTTGCACACAGTTCGCCAGTTTGATTCCTGGGTTTCGAGGAATGTTCTACTATCCACTCCTCTTTTATGACCTATCGACAAAGGCTATGTACAAATGAGCTTTCCGACTTCGTGAATCGCAATAGAAGAACAAAACTCCCCTTCCTGTATGGCATGTTAAATAAACTTAACAAAAGATAGGGGCAAAAAAACTGATTACAGGAAGTCCTTTTAAAAAAAGTATTCAACCTAAGATAGGGGAGGAAACTTTTAGTGAGTTTTATTTTCTATTTAATTCATAAATGGCTTTTTAGTGTTGTTCACCCAGTTCGCACCGGCTCTATTGAATCGTTTCGTCAAACTTTTCGAGGTCGGGGAACTGGCAGTAGTTCGTACTCGTAAGATTTTACAAAATGTTCACTCTTCACTTGTGTCTTTGAATACGAACTAGTTGCGAATAATTTTGAATCCCAACATTGGCTTTAACCATTATGCAATGTTGGCACTTACAGTCTATATCGGTTAATAATCCGGATTTTGTGATAAAAAAAAACAGAAAAATTTCAAGAGAAATATCAAAAATGCTTTATTCAAGGTAATGTCCATCGCTAGCTACACATTCCCCCCATCTTTCAGGTAATTTGTTGATACCGTCCCAATAAAAGCTTTTCTAGTTATTATGAAGTGCTGCTCAGAAAAGTGCATGTACCATCGATCGGAACAAGTGGTAATCTGAAGGAGCAAGATCTGGTGAATGTGGTGGATGGGTTAATACTTCCAAGGCAAGATCCTTTTAACGTGTCTTTAACTGTTTTTGAAGTGTGCAATCGTGCGTTATCATGAAGCAAAATTACTTTAAATCTTTCCCATTGCTTGTAAAGCAGTGGAAATTGTTTGTTGAGCAACGTTTAATCTTTCTGTAAGTTGTTTTTGAGTTTGACACGCATGTTCATCCAATAATGCTTTCAATTGTTGGTCTTTCGGTTGACCTGGATGTTCTTTGTCTTTCACATAGAAATCATCACTTTTAAAGCGTTTGAACTAGGGTTCAAAAGTATCTTGAGATGGAGCATATTCACCATAACCTTCCCGAAATATGCGATAACTTTCAGCCTCACTTTCTCCTTATGTCACTCCTGGCAACAATAGTTCCTCTAATAGAAAATTACTATCATGTGTAAATTGTTATATCTTAGAGTAACGCGGTGGAACTTTAAATAATGACAGAGCGGATATTAAAGTATGAATGAATGATTAATTGTAGAACTAAACTAAAAACCTTAACCTAACTTCACTTATTTAGATAAGGTCAAAAGAACAATCAACAAATAATAAAACATCTCTTAATTATAACAATCGTGACAACTTCATAAAATCAACATTTATGACATGCAATTAACACTAGTTGATATGGCGCACAATGATTGAAGCACTGAGAAAGCTTAACCTAAATTCACTTATTTAGATAAGGTCAATAAATAATGAAGCACTCTTAATTATAACGGTCATGTGACGACTTCATAAAATCAACATATAGAACACACAAGAACACTAGTTGATATGAAGCACAAAGCACTGAACACATGGGACTTTGAGTAAGTAAATCATTAGGCTTGAAAATAGACTCTATAAGTTGGTACATCACACAAATACGGAGTTTCCAACGAACTCCAAGCACACTTCGCTACTTGCGAAATAGAATACAAGATGCACAAAGAATATGCCGATGACACGCCTCCAATTGGGCTGGGAGAAAACATGAATACAGTCCGCAGTTGTAAGACGTAATTAATGGGTTAGGTTCCCTTACGGATTTCACTTGTCAAGGAGTATAAATGGGGCTGATCACTTCGGCATCTGAAACGCATGGGTAGAATGTCCATACGCTATCACGCCAATATTAAAAGTTAAAGTCTCGTCACCAATTTTATAAGTTGCGAGTGAAACTAAGCAATACGCTCAAGAATAACATTGAAGCGAGCTCGAAGATAGGATAACCGCTATTCTGTAGACAGTACAAATCCCAGGCTCTTTTCCATACGGCCACAGTCCTTTTACTCGTGAACCGTATCGGAGTTCGTAGCTCCGTGATTCGGGAAAAACTTGAACTGCAAGAAGGGTGCAAAAACTCATTTGAAACTGCGCCTTCGCTACAAAGTACATTGCGAAATTGGAGCCCCAATTAGGTAGCTTATGGACAGTTACGTTTTCGCTGAGGAAAGTGAATGCCGAGCTCGCCTTGCCACGTTGACATTTCGCCGGCTTCGCTTTGGCGGGGTTCTCTTCACTGCCCTCGCTCTCACGTTGTCGGAGTTCGGAGTTCGGCGTTCTCGAAACTCCCGCTCTCGTCCACCATTCGTCACCTCCGTATGACGATGTTGGTGACGCGCCCTTCGTCGGTTTCCCTCTCCGATCTCTACCAAAGAAGTAGCGAGTATGGATCCGAACAAAGGTGCCATCGGGATTCGAGATGGCATTTGAATTCCGTGACAATTACACTTCTGAAAATGCTAAATACGCCGTTTTGTATTGTAAACAGCACCGCTTCGCTCTCGTCCGTCCCAAATCGCAGTTGGCTATTTCGCCTCGATATTGGCATCGCTCACTAGCGAATGCGCTTTCTATCTCATTTCTTCTCTATGATGGTTGCAGGACATTCCTAATTATTATTGTTAGGATATACACGATTAAAATATATACTGTTCATATTTTTCAAACTTAATACATCACTTTCCAGGCCTTTTCATACTTTTTTATTAAGTAGCGGAAGAATGGAGCTACTTATTGTTTTTACAATGTCCATCTGTCTGTCCGTCCGTCCCCTTCATAATTTCCGCATTTTTTGAGGTAGAAGGTTAAAATTTGGAATGTAGCGTACTATGGGCATGCGCACCTTTGCTATTTATTTGGTTTTGATTGGCTCACTGGGGTCGGAGTTTCGGGGGCGGAAATTAGAGGGGACCAAAAGGTCTACCCATATAAAGGAGTGAAATTCGGTATGCAGATTCCTCTAAGCAAGATCAACATTACCATGAAGTTTGGGCCAACTTGTCCCAATGGGGTCGGAATTGTGGGGGTGGCAGTTACTTGGTCTTTAGAACTATGGCAACATATGGCATGTCATATATCATTCGATCGGAAATGATTAGAAACGAAAGAAGATAGACCTCTTTTACTCTTTCTAAATACTACGTTCGAGAAAATCAATTTTTCGATTTAAAAAATTGGAGAGGGGGGTTAATAAGTGAGATAAAAGGGTAAAAATAGATGATCTCAGGGTTTCCGCTACTTTCCTATACCTTCCTCGGGAGGATTAACTTCTTGTTTAATAGCTAGACAGCTTTTCGGAATATATCTTGTCATGGCTTCCATGCCGATTTCCACGCAGTCGCTATTAGTCACACACCTTCAACAAGTCAAATGAAGCAATTAGTTTTAAATGTTTACGAAGATTGCGTGACCAATATTCAAATAATTCTATAGTAGCCGATTGTCTGTGTTAGAGTAAGTTTTTCTCCTTCCTTATTGATCCCGCGCATTGATACAATGATCTCGCAACTGTACTTGTTCCTTCATTGAATTATAGAGTATATTAAGTGTTATTTCCAGATAGCGGCAAATCCCCAACTCGCACTCGGATATCCTATTCTTTTTCATTGGATTCACTTTCTTCTAGCAGTCACGGATGAAAAAACTTAAAAATAAAAAAGGTGGTTGATCTCGAAGAAATTTGTCATTAAATTTCTTCTTCGTCCTTAAATGGCTTTTCCCAATTCAGACACAATAAATTTACAATCAATGTGACATACGACTTACAATTAAATTCTAACATATTTAGTATCATATCCCCAGCATCATATCTAAGTTGTACTTATGATATTCACTCATGCTATTGTAAGTGATGAAGAAAGACTGTACATGGTCCTTAAGGCATACACAGCGCATTCCACAACCTTAATGTTTCTTATACAGGGTGTTTTTGAATTGAGTACAGATTTTTGGAAGATGATAGAAGAGGTCCTTAGAAGTACTTTTTGTCATATGAACATAGGGTCCCCGCAGCTCCGTTTACTTACAATACTGCATTGAACAATCAAATGACACCGGGACGCAATTGCGTTGGTAGGTCTAGATTATTTTATTTTTAACAATTAACACAAGCAATCTACTGTAATAACTTTTAAAGTAATTTCAAGGTGCACGTGCTTGTTTGTTGAAAAGTCTTAGGACAAACTTCGTCAAGGAGATTCCATGGTATCCAACCCCTTTGTAAAATACGATTAGTCCATATGTAAATGAACTAATCGCATTCTGGGAAAGCAGTAGGTAAAGATTTGTTTTAAAAAGTTCACTTGATGTACTTTTTACATGTGTAAAGTTAAACAAACAGTATGAATCGTTTTACATGGAATGATTATGCAGACATGCATCTGTGTCTCGGTATTGCTGGTACCATGGATGGTGCAAGGCGTTTGTATGCTGAACGTTATCCCAACAGAATTCTTCCCATTTCACGAACATTTGGTGCAGTAGATCGTCGTCTAAGAGGAACAGGCGTATTCGCTCATGATAATCATCAGCGTGGACGTCGTCGGTGGGTACGCTCCACTGAATTAGAGAATAAAGTTTTGGAAAGGTTTAACCGAAATCCATTGACAAGTACTCGTGCGGCCGGAGCTGCTCTGAATATAGTCATACCACTGTATGGAACATTTTACATGACAACCTGCAACATCCGCTCAAGCTTCGAAAGGTGCAGGAATTATGTCCCAATGATCATGGTCTCTGGCGTGCTTTCGCGGAATGGTTTATGCAGCAACAGAATATGATTCCAGACTTTCCTTCCATGGTTTTGTGGATAGATGAGGCAACGTTTACGCGAGAGAGAATGTTCAATAGCTACAATAGTCATTTGTGGTCTCATGTCAATCCATGTGCAAGACATGTTAACAGTTTTCAGCATCGTTTTTCGTTGAATATTTGGGCTGGCATGATTCATAATGTCCTGATTGGGCCATATCTCCTATCATGCCGTCTTAACGGGCAAACATACCTTGTTTCCTGAAGGAGGAGCTCCCTGGTCTTCTTGAAGATGTTCCACTAATGACCAGACATTTGATGTGGTTTCAACAGGACGGCGCACCTTCGCATTACACAAGAGCAGTTAGAGATTACCTAAATGAGACATATCCTGGTCGTTGGATTGGTCGTGGCGGACCAGTTGCTTGGCCACCGAGATCGCCAGATCTCACACCGATGGATTTTTTTTTATAGGGAAGCATAAAATCAATGGTGTACTCCGAACCCGTAGATACCGAAGAAGAATTAGCGGCTCGTGCTGTCGCGGCAGCAGGTGACATCAGCGACCGTGCTAATCAACTGTTTCCACGCGTACATCAATCCATCATAGGGCGTAGCGAATTGTGCTATGATTCAAATGGCGGTCATTTCGAACAATTACTGTAAAAGTCATACAGTAGATTGCTTGTGTTAATTGTTAAAAATAAAATAATCTAGGCCTACCAACGCACACTGCGTCCCGGTGTCGTTTGATTGTTCAATGCAGTATTGTAAGTAAACGGAGCTGCGGGGACCCCATGTTCATATTACAAAAAATACTTCTAAGGACCTCTTCTATCATCTCCCAAAAAATCTGTACTCAATTCAAAAACACCCTGTATAAAAAAAATTAAGATAACGGTTATAATCAAAGGTAACCATTACAATATTGGATGGATTACATCGATGGTGAATAAACTGCAAGTTCTTAGGTATATTTGAAAATCTAATGAAAAATCTTATACAATTCCATTTTCCTGATACTCTTACAAATATTTGACTTTTCAATAATTAAGAATAATTCAACTTGAAAAAAAATCAATTTATTCTTTGAAACGTTAAAATGAAATTTTAGAAAACTGACGTATACTCTTTATCATTTCACATATACACTGTACTGTCATATCACTAATTATAACCACCCGCTTAGTAATAGGAGTAGACACCCTTCGCCGCTATAACTGCTGCTAGACGTCGTGGCATGGACGCAAGAAGTGCGCGGTATGCGTCCGATTGTATGGCAGTTCATTCCGCTTGAAGCTTCGAGAGTCATAGGTGGAGGGCCAGCTGCCGTACATGGCGATCAAGGTGCTCCCACAGATGTTCGATTGGATTGATGTCCGGCGAATTAGCGAGCCAAGAGAGCACTCGAAAGTCAGTAGAGGAGCCTTGTGGCAGGATGCATTGTCCTGCTGGAACACACCATCACATTGGGGGAACATCGTGAGCATGTACGAGTGCACTTGGTCCGCTACGATTGAAGATAGCCACAGGCATTCAAATTGCCTCTAGACGAATCAGTGGACCTAACTGCTCCCAATAGAAGATCCCCCACACATATACGCTACCCCCACCAGCCTGTTTCCGGCCCACAATAGCCTCCTGCAGTATCTTTTCATGGCGTTGCAGTCTATCGCCCGTCAATCTCATGGAGCAAAAGCCTTGACTCGTCGGAGAAGGCGACTTTAGCCCACTCGTCTGTGGTCCAATGGCGCTGCTCACGTGCAAAGTCTAGGCCTCGTTGACGATGACCCCTGGTCAACATGGGTGCAACAACCATGCGTCGACTGTTCAGGCCCATCTGTAGCAGGGTGCGTTCAACGGTAATGTCGGATACACGTCTGTTGGCACCACTGTTGAATCTAGTGGTCAGTTGATGGACTATGGCTCTCCTGTCACCTTTTACGAGTCGTCGTGGGCGCCGCTCACCCCGTTGGTCGATGGCTCGTGATCCTTTACAGTGATGGCGTTGGGACGCGATTTCTGTCCCTGCTGTCCACTCTTTGTACACCTTCACTACAGCGGATCGTGAACAGTTCACAAATCGCGCCGTTTCGGAGATGGTGCCACCCTTGCTGCGATAGCCTATCATCATCCCTTTTTGGATGTCCGTTAAATCCGGACGTTTACCCATCTTGAGGCTCGTGCACCTGCCGTTTGATGCACCACTTTTAAAGCTTTCTCAGCTTATGCAAATTTTGCAATGTGTAATCGTTGTTGGGGCGAACCATGCGTGTGCCTTGAAGGGGTGCTGGTCATAATTCATTGATATGACAGTGTATAATGGATGATTAAATGAAACGTAATTCGAAGGTTATGAAACTCGCGGTATTAGGAAACTTGTTTAGTAGCGGTGTAAAATGTATAGGGGAGAGTGGGGTGGAATGATACGATTTTCAATTTTAAATTTTTTAAATTTTAATAATGCAATGTAGCAACAATTCAAATACACTGTAAGATAGCTAAAAGTGTCCTTTAGTCAAGAAAAATGTGTAGGTCTAACAACAATAAATTTGTTTTTGTAAAATAAATTTTTTGATGATGTTCCCACGTGTCCTATACCTCCTGCGCACAGGTGGAATGGGACACACTGCAGGAAGATTGGGACATAATGCATAACACACAAATAATTTTAAGTTACAACACCAATTTTGCTGTATGAGTCTATAGTTGTTACCAAGAATTATTCTAGAGTTTCTCAGTGTATATTCATTATTGAGAATTCCACTAGAGATGACCATCTTAAATTAGGGAAATTAATGTTAATATCATTTTGAAATTTATATATTTCTTGGGCTCTTTCTGTCCCATCTGATCTGAATGGTGGAGGTAGGTTAACTAAAGCTACATCTGGATGAGAAGGTCCCATCCCGCCTGCAATGGCCTGTCCCATTCCTCTTGAAATGATATGATAGAGCAGAATACATGACTGGCAAAACTGGGGCTCAAAAAGACTAAAGTTATCTTTGTGTATAGATTCTAAAAGACTAATAGTAAAGAATAACAAATTATGCAAATCTTACCTTGAGATGGGCCAGAGAAAAACCAAGCATCAATGTAAGGTGTCAAAGATAGAAAATGTGCACAAATTTCACCTCGTAGTTCACCACTTAGCTTGCAATGCCGTTTCAGCCGCTATATCTCACCAGAAGATAACTTAAGTACAACTACTGCCACCTATGAGGCTTAATTCTAACTTCTAAGGCCATGGTAGTTTAAAATAAATCCCAATGTCCCAATCATCCTGTGTCCCATTCCACCCCACTCTCCCCCTACTCCCAATCTTAACTGTTTGGGTAGTGCAAAAACCTTCACAATAACAGGTGGAAAGAGGGGTGTAAATCTGAACAATACTGTAAAACATTAGAAGAAAATAAACAGTTATCTAAAATATGTTCTGGGATGCTTTGCAATAAGTGATTGTTCTGCAGGATAATGTGCGTCCACATGTTGCCGTCAGAACCAAAGATTGTTTATACAAATATAAACTGGAAAAACTGTATCACACAGGGCCTTATTGCACAGCTTTATAAGTTTTCATGGCAAAATACACTGAGCTGCCGTTTTATTAGGTACACCTCACAAAATATGGAAATTGAGTGACTGCCTGATTTTCATGTTACATGTTCACAAATCACAGTCTAAATATCCTGAAGCAACCAAGCGTGAAACCATAACAAAAACGGGGAAACCAGTGATCTGACCGACTTTCAACGTGGCATGGTGCTAGGTGCAAGGTAGACTGGAATGAGCATTTCAGAAACGGCGACTCTGTGGAACTTTTCACATACTACAGTTTCAAGGGTTTATCGAGCGTGAGTCAAGGAACAAAAAAAATGTAGCCATCGTGACTCCTATGGACGGAAAACCCTTGTTGATGTTAGAGGCCAGAAAAGAATGTCAAGACTTATGCGTGAAAACAGAAAGGCAACAATCACACAAATTACTGCTCATTACAATTAGGTAACCAAAAAACATTATCAGAACGGACAACCAGTCGCAGCTTGGTTCGAATGGGTTACCAAAGCAGGCCCGTAGCTAGGGGGGGGGGGGGGGCGAGGGAGGTCGACGACCAATCCATTATGGAAAAAGGTCCACCTCCCAAATATGTAAAAAGGTCCGACTCACAAGGGAGCCCCGCCTTTTTTTGCGCGCAAGTACACCGTGGAAGCGATAGCGCTGTGCGGCAGTAAAGCGCCCCGGAAGTGCGCAGAGTTCAAAAAACATGGCGGAAAGAGGGGAAGCAAACTTGTTAGCGGCGATCGACAAAGAATTGCAGTTAGAGCACTGTTATTAGGCATAAAACCTTAATTTTGCTGTACAATTATTCGTCTCGAAATAATTTATAAGATGAGGTAGGCATCCATGAATACTATTTTTATTTAAAATTATAAAGCACCGCGATACATACTCCCTCACCAACGCAACGTATTACTCGTTATTGCACATGAAGCCAGCCCCGTGTTTGATTACCGACTTATTTAATAAAATGAAATAATAAATTAAGGAAATGGTTATTAATTACTCTAGACATTTTTTACTGGAAGGCAATTAGTTAATTGTAATAATCTATTTTTAAAAACTAAGTTTGTTTAGAAATTTGAGAAGCCATTCAATTGCCATCTGCTGCTGTCTATTTCATCTGAAGTGGATTCGTGCTTATTGCTGTGAGTAGTGGAAGAAAGAAGTTCCGTTAAGCGCATTAATACACCGCTTTAACAATGGAGTCCTTGTATGAATATGTGTGCTCATTTTTTTTCGTTTTCGTGGTTTATTTTGAAAGAAACAAAAATCCGCACTCTTATTTTGCAAGCATCTATTGTAGCTTCAATTGAGTAACATATTTCAATTCGGAGGAAATCTGTGACATATATTTCGAGGGATTCCCTTGTCAGTGGAATTTTTGAAAAAAGGTCCGACTCAGTGAAATTTTTGAAAAAAGGTCCGGAATTTTTGAAAATCGGGCCCCCCCCCCCCCCAAGATAACGTCCTGGCTACGGCCCTGCAAAGCCGAAGACCATCTTCGCTTTCAGGGAAGAACAAGAAAGCGCGCCTCCTGTGGAAAAAGATTGCCTGGTCACACAAATCTAGGTTCCTGCTGCATAATGTCGATGGAAAGCGTAAAATATGGCGAAAACAACATGAAGCCATGGACCCCTCATGTCTGGTGCGGACTTCGCAAGATGGTAGAGGCGGAATAATTTTGTGGGTTTATTGACATGAATTGGGTTTTCTAATATCTGTAGACGGTCGTTTGAACAAAGAACGTTAAGGAAAAGAAGGAAAGCTCTACTTACACTGAGTTAGCAAAACTCATGGGATACTTACTTAATATCTGGTCGGGCCACCTCTGGCCCTGTGGAGTGCAGCAATACGGCGTGGTAGTGAGTCTGCAAGTCCCTGGTACACTTCTGGAGGCAGTTGACACCAGATAGTCTGCAGAGCCGAAGATAGTTGCTGCCCGTTCGTGGGCGGATGATCCAGTGCCCGGAGCCTGACTTCAACAGCATCCCAGATATGCTCGATGGGATTCATGTCAGGGCTCCGGGCTGGCCAGCTCAGTCGTTGGACCTCTCCTGCATCCTCCTCGAACCATTCGCGGACGACATTGGAGCGATGTGGTGGAGCATTGTCATCTTGAAAGACTGCTACGTCGTCAGGGTGTTGAAATGTCAAAAACGGGTGCAGATGGTCTCCGATGAGTTGACGATACCGTGGACCATTCAACGTTTGGTCCAGGATAACCAGAGGGCCCATTCCAAACCAGGAAAATGCACCCCAGACCATCACTGACGCCCCACCACCCTGCACCACCACCTGTTGGCATGCGGGATCCATCGTTTCGTGAGGTCTGCGCCACACACGGTGCCTCCCATCAGCGTGGTACAGTTGATATCGTGACTCATCTGACCATATGACGTTACGCCACTGTTGCAGAGTCCAGCCAAGATGGTTGGTGGCAAATGCACGCCGGAGTGTCCGATGACGCTGGGTAAGCATTGGCACCCGTGTAGGGCGACGGCTGCCAAACCCGAGGGCATGCAGATTCCGACGGATTGTCCACCGAGAGACGTTTCTAGTGCGGCCAGTATTGAACTGGTCTGTGATTTGCTGCACTGTTGCGCTCCTGTCTCTCTGAATCATTCGTCCCAGGTGTCGCCGGTCACGATCATTCAGGGCAGCTGGACGCCCGGTATGGTGCCTGTTGTGGATTGTGATGCCTTCATCCAGCCATTCCCGATACACCCTGGAGACAGTTAAGCGGGGAAAGCCAAATTCCTGCACCACTGCCGAAATGGAACATCCCATGCGTCGGGCACCTACTATCATACCCCGTTCAAAAGACGACAACTCGCGACGATGTGCCATTTCTGATTAATCACTTATACAAGCTCTTCCCACAACGTCTAATGGTCCATTCCCAGAATCCGTTACCCCTGTGAATTCGTGAGCCATGCCCATCAATTAATGTGCTTGCTATCCCATGAGTTTTGCTAACTCAGTGTAATTTAATATAAGTTCTGTAGATCCTAGCGCCGCCACAGCCTGGTGGGAAAGTGGTATGCAGAGAAGCGCTCGCTCATGTCAAAGTGGGCAGCAAATGCTTTGCTATACCTACATTCATTTAAGTTTTTATTTAGTTTTAAAAGCTAAATTAAATTATTGGTCATTTATTTTTTAATTTATTTACTGAAACTGTTTATTATATTGAAAGTATAATTATTTTATTCCATAACATTATTTTATAATGAAATCTTGCAATTTTTTTTGAATTCTGTAATTCTGTAATTTTTTAATATTTTACCAAGAAAACAAATGTTTATTTTAACATCACTTTATTCACTTACTTTTTAAAAGTGATTTAAAAGCAGATACCACAATAAATTAGACAGTGGAGAAGATGTTGAACATAATATTTTTTATAAAAATAATAAATCAAGTGCATTAAATATGGTTATAAATTTTATAACCATTGGAAAATTAGAATCCGATAAACTTTTATCACCAATTAAAATGTCTTACAGTCAATGCATTCATTTTTTTTCAAGAATTTTTTTGGCTAGAAAAGCCTGCAATGTATGCAGCCGAATTTATTTCAAATACATTTGGATTTTCCATGTCTAGAGTATTGGATCTGAGTTAATTTGTGAGTCAAAAGAAGACTTTGCAACTGCTTCGAATTCCTTGGATGTTTCTTGCGACATTTCAAGTTGGCAATAAAAGTTTCCTACTGACCAGGGTAAAATAACATTTCTGGCCTTAAGTTATTTTATAGCAATGATGTTTTATTGCTTAGCAATTGTTTTACCATTAGCTAAGCACGCGCAAGCAAAATAATATAAGGATATATGATAAGCTGAGGCCGCGCTAAAAATGCATTGTTATAACAGCACAACCAATCAAATAACGTACAAGGATAAGAAGTAAAGGCTGTGTTTATATCACGTGATAAAGGCTGCCCGATCATCGAACAGGGGCTTCTCTGCAACACGCTTTTCCCGCCAGATTTGGGTGGTGCCACTTACGTCTACTTGAGCCTTTCCTTCTTATCCTTATACGTTTTTTGGTTTGAACGCTGAAGCATACATAAACATTGTTGCAGATGAAGTTTACTCGTTCATGCTCACAGTTTAATCGAACGTAGATTGCTCCTTCCAGTAGAATGATGCACAGAACACAGGGCCAGAATCATTATAGATTGGTTCCAGGAACATGACAGTGAGTTCGCCTTGATGCAGTGGCTGGCTCGTCCTCAGATTTCAACTCCATTGAACATCTTTTCGACCGTTCTCTATTTACCTACACTCTCATCGAATTGCGTGAAATTCTCAAGTCTGCATGAGCCAACATTCCTGTTGAGGGCTTGAGCATTTCGTTGAATCCATGCCCAAACGATTACAGGCGGTTTTGAGGGCTAATAGAGGTCAACACGCTACTAAGCAGGTGTACCTAATCAAGTAGCAGCTCAGTGTATTTAGGAGGTGCACTGCTGAAGTGTTACAGCCAG
>JAHWFO010017072.1:1112804-1128110 GCA_023313115.1 Rhysida immarginata
TTTTTTTTTTTTTTTTTTTTTTTTTTTTTTTTTTTTTTTTTTTTTTAATCTGTGAGGAATCATTCCATAGCTGCAATATGTTTAATAAATGTAATATAGAGAATTTTAAAAAAATGTATACACAGCTCTTACACCCCCCTCGATTTTTAACTGTAAAGAATAAAGAATAAGGTGTACCAGATAATCTGGACACACTTTGGGACGAGATTATAGCAGTGTGTGCAGAAATCCCACTGCAAACCGTGGTGAGAGTTGCTGAAGCAGTGATGGTTCATATCGGATGCAACTATGCTGAGGGTCATCTTTTGTTGATAATGGTGTAAAACGAAATGCGTAGGCATTAAAGAATTGTATCCGTATCGTAATTTGACCTCTGTTCATTTATTCATCTTTTGTTGTAAACATGTAACCCAGAAAGTACATTGAAATCTTCTACATGACTTCTACATTGGACACATTCGATTTTAGACATTTTGTCGAATATCTAGAAAAATACTTGAAGAATTATCCTGAAACTTCAAGAGTGTAAAGAATATGTGACACATATATTTCAGTGAAGGTTTTTTCCCCGAACACAAATAGAGGTCTAGCAATAAAGTAAACCAAAACAATTGTTTGGGATCCCTCTGTAAAAAAATGCTTTGTAGCTGTAGTATAAGCTTATGAGACTTCTTTTACTTATGTGTTAGTTTGTATGAGAATGGCACGTATATTCATGGAGATAAAGGTTTCTTTAAAGTCAAAATATTTTCATAAGTTTTTTGTTTATAACATGCAGGATTTTCAACCCAATTCAATGCCATTTTCAGGAAACTTGACAAACCACAGTAGAGACAATATCCTGCTATCAGAATATAAAAATATTAAATACAACCCCTGGCAAAAAGAATGAACTCACTGTGTGACTTATTATTGACAAGGGAAAGTAAAGTCACAGAAAACCTATATTTGAATTGAAAATGCAAAAACAAAAATGTTTTAATAACTGAGTCTAATCTGTATTGTACATTAATTTAATATCAATACATTTAGTTGGGAACAAAATAAAAAATGAAACACAATCCACCACTTTGGAAAAAAGTATCAACTCAGTTGTTTCCTGGGGGAAAAAACTTTGAACTCACCTAATGCAACACCCCTAAAAACGCTGAATAACACAATCCAAATAAAGGGAAGTCACGTTTTTTGTGGAATTCGATTATCTAAACATAAAACTACTGTAGTTTTCCTGTCGTAGCATTTGTATTTTCGTGACCCAATGGCACTATCAAAAGAGTTTTCACAACAGTTCAAAGAAATTGTAAAATTTGCGAATCTGGGAAAAGCACAGGAATAGTCGCAGAAGAGCTGCTATGTTCTCAGACTGCCGTATCACAAACATACAGAAAATACTGGTACCAGGGAACAGTAGAAAACAAGAGAAGTGGGAGACCCTGTAAAACTACGAAGCAGCAAGATCAAATTCCTTGAAAGTTTTGCATTCAACATCGAAGATTAACGTCAGAACAACTGAACAACGGGGTGAGAAAATACCAAATCCTTGTATCCAACAGAACGATAAGAAATCGCCTTAACAAGATGGGTTTTTCGTTCCGAAAAGCCAAGACCAAATCTCTGCTTACAAAGAAGCACAAACAGGCTCGTCTACAGTGAGCCTAACAACACAGAAATATGACTGTAGACGACTGGAAGAAGGTAATTTTCAGCGACAAGTCGAGAATTGCTCTTGGTGCAGGAGATAGTGGTGGAACATTTGTTTGGAGGCGTGTTGATGAAAAATTTCAAGAGGATTGCCTAAATTTCTCTGTAAAGTTTACGCAATCACCTGGGATTGTTTGACTGCCAGCGGTCCAGGCAGAATGTGTATAATGAAGGTACCATAAATTCAGAAGCATATTTGGAAGTACTGGAGTCTTCTTAATTCCAACATTTGAAGACGATAAAACCGTCACAGGAATAGTGCAACAGTGGTTATAAACAATGGCCTGAAGCATCTTAGATGGCTTGCCAACAGCCTGACCTCAGCCCAATTGAGAACTTGTGGCGTGAACTGAAAGAGTTGATAAGAGAAGCTCACCCATCCAACAAAGATGAACTCAAAAGGGCTATTACTGAAGGGTGGCATAAACTTACCGTGCAGAACTGTGATAACCTTTTTGCTTCGATGGCTGCAAGAATTAAGGCTGTAATTGAAGCCAAGGGTGGAATTACAATATACTAATGTATTAATACTAATTGTTTCTTTTCCACAGAAAAGTTGTTTGAGTTCAAAGTTTTTTCTCAGGAAACCACTGAGTTGATACTTTTTTCCAAGGTGGTGGACTATGTGGACAAATCACGAGAGTTTCAGCTTTCTAGGGTCAATAATTTTTCAAAATAAATTAGGAGACTTAAGAACTTAGATCTTCTTAGAACGCACCACGTAGAACACCCTATTTATGAAATGTCTTCGCAAAATTGAAGGGAACTTGGCTATTTTTTTTTTTTTTTTTTTTTTTTACACTGATTAATTTACCTATCTGTTCATTGCCTTTATTATTTGTACTATAAGGTAGTTGTTTTAAGTAGATGAACTAATGAATGTACTTTTTCAGGTTCGTCGTTTGATGCTTGAAAGAACAATTCTCGCTAAAAATATCTCTCTAACAGAACGAGAACTTCAGAAGACATTATCGAAATTGCAAAGGACTATTCAAGAAAAAACTGCTCTTTGTTCTAATATTGCTACACTGAAGAAAGAATTAAAAGAACTTAGGAAAACTAATGATGTTTTGAAAACTAAGGTTAGATATTTTCTTTGCAGTGAATATTAAGTGCAATATAAAGCTGTTTGTGCAACTGTAACACCATGTAGGATGGGTCAGTTTATGCAGGCGAGTATCCTGATCAGACGGCAAGTATGCTTTTTGTTTTTTTTTCAGACCTTTACAAATGCTGGGCAATCCATGCCCTCATGTAATACAGAACATCAGAACTTCTATGCACAACTGATAGTGCTTTTCCCCTGGTCTGCAGGTTAGATTTGCTATAGACAGGGTGCATGTTTACAAACATTTGCTTACTGTGCCTAGATGTTGGCTGTTTTCATAATAACCTCACTTCCCATGTTGGCTGTGACTAGAAGTCAACATTATTCAGATTGACTTTAGCGTATGTGTGAAGAGTGTCGACTGCTTATGATTAATTATGAACTCTTGAGACCATAAAACTGTACACTGAAATCGGTGAAATGTTACTTTGCTCAATAAATTTACCTTTTGCAAATTGATTAGGCATTCAGGAGCAATGCTGCATTTGTGTTCATTAAATCATTTGTTGTTTACTTTCTTGCTTATGGTTGGAAATGGGAGAAGGCTCAGGAAGTGGCAGTAAATTTGTGCATGGGCATTCCTACTTCCTGCATACCCTGCCCATAGGTAAAGTATGTCAATAATATGATTACCTATTTATTAATTGGTATATTGAGCTCCTGTTCCAGTTACTATGACTTCCAAAGAAATAAGATCGCCTCTGATCCCCGAGGACGCGGGTTCGATCCCGGCCGAGGACGACGAGGATTTTTTCAGGGGGAAAATCCTGAGATCACGCACTTCCTTTGTAAGGGAAGTAAAGCCGTTGGTCCCGTGTAGTCGTTTGCTGGCTGCACGTTAAAAAACCCTTGCGAGGCAAAATTTACGGCCCCTATAAAGCCGTCCTGAAATGGCCATAGTAGTTGAAAAAGGACGTTAATACCAAATAAACCAAACCAAACCAAAGAAATAATATGGCAAGGCATTTTCTAAAAGCAAATTCAGGATCTTTTATTCATTGGAGTTTGAGCTAATTACTCTTGCAGCTTAAATTTTACAGCTTTTTGCATTTGCTTTAACGCAGTTTTCAAAATATTTAACGCAGTTTTCATTGGAATTAACGCAAGTTTCATTGGAATTGCTATATTTTTAGAATTTTTATTTTTTGCTGTCGTATTTTTTACAGTAAATTGTAAGTAAGAATTGTAATTATATATGCGTATTCTCGCCAATCATCATTGTCTTGAATAATTACAGTGCATGATGATAATAAACATTTTATACATTCATTAAAAATTCTACATATTTACAGTAACTTACGAACTACACACGCAAACGAAGGAAATATCATAGCGCCATCTCTTGGCAATAAGCGATTCATTGAAATAACAGCATTTCTTTATTTTTTAAATATTTTACAATAAATTGTAATTTTTGTATACATACTGTGGAGCCCGGTAGTTGTATAAACATTGTAAATTCATTAAACTTTTACTAATACATTGAGTTCTATAAAAAGTTTATGCTGTTAACTCATTTAATCGACGCTAAAATATTTTAAAAAGCAGTAAATATTAAATAAATTATACCCAAAAAAATTAAGTATAAAGAAGTGCTCTTTTACCACAACTTGAAAGACTTTATACTTAATTACGATTATCCACATACCTCTTTATTCTTGGTTTCAATTGTGGACATTTGCCCTTGTTTTTACTTTCTCGGACAATTGCCCCAGTTATACTTTTTTTGTATAATTTTGATTTACTAGAATTGTCATTAAAAAAAAATTAAGTTTTCTAAAAATTATAATAATTCCAATGAAACTTGCGTTAATTTCAATGAAAACTGCGTTAAATATTTTGGAAACTGCGTTAATTATTTTGAAAACTGCGTTAAACATTTTGAAAATTGCGTTAAAGCAAATGCAAAAAGCTGTATTTGAATATCTTTTCATTCCACTTGGTACTACAGCTTTTCACAAACAGAAGTGTAATCGCTTAAACTCATTTAATGTTCAGTTTTCAATTCGAATTATTTGCAATATATTCCAACAGATAAGTCATGAGAATCACTCTTCCTGCAATAGATCATGTGGTCATGACATTGGCTAAGTTCATCAGTCAGTCGGCCTTATTGCACAGATTCTTTATTTATCATTAATATTTTCTGTGAGCTTTGTTTGCTACTTGCCCAAGCAACATGTCAAACAGTATTAAGATTCTTTTAAGGAAAATTAATTTCACAAAAAAGGCCCTTTTAAGGACCACCAATTTAGCAATGGCCTTGTGTTTGAGGTTATATTTTACTCCAATTGGTTTCTATGGAAAAAGCAGTCATTGATAGTTAGGTTTTGCTGGTAATAAAGTTTTCATTACAATAAAAAAATTTTTGGTCTCTAACAATTGCCTACTCCCTTTATTAAAATGAAACTGTTCTTCCAGTAGACAAATTGTTTATACTTTATGTTGAACAAGATCCTATTTGATTGACGTTTGAACAATGTGGAATGGGGGGGGGGGGGGTATTAACAGGTTTCTGTGAATAAAAAACCTTACCCAAAACATAAATTATCAAATTAGTACAAATTGTTGACAGTTTTAATATTGTTCATGATATTTTTTTTTTTTTACCAAATTTACGCGATATGGTATTGGGTGTTTACTTAACACACGGCAAAAATCCAAGGGAGATTCTTAGGATTATTTTTAAGAATCTTTTGCATTCTTTATCTTTCTTTTTTTTAGCTTGTCCATTATATCTTCAAAATCTGTGTCCTTAAATGATCGTGTTATTGTCTTTTAAACATGACTCCCAAGTTCCGCAACATAGAGGAGCTGTACTCTATTTGGTAAAATTCCACTAAGTCAACATCTGATATCTACGAGGTGTGGACCTTCGGCCTGTAAAACTAAAGTTATTCACCTGTGGGATTTAAACGTTAATCCCTTTCAAAGTTACTCTCCTTGGGACTATACACACTTCTCCCACTGCTCCTGCCATTGTTGGAAGGCTTGTTTGGGAGTGGTGGACAGCTCTGCTGTTCTTTTCTGCATATCTTTTTTGTGACTGAAATTTGGTTCCTTTCAGCAGTCTTGAGCTTGCGGAACAGCCAAAAGTCGCCTGGGGCCATGTCAAGGGAGTAGAGAGGCTGACGGACCAAAGGAGTGCTGTTAGGCCAGGAACTTCTGAATCAGATGCAGTGAATGGGCAATGGCATTGTTGTGATAGAGCGAACGAGTTCCTGTTGCCCAAAGGTCTGGTCATTTTCATCGTACAGCATCACAAAGGCGTCGAAGGAGCGCCAGATGGTTTGGCCTTTCGAGAAAACTGAAAAACCGACAGCCACATACTATACTCACTCTCACGATGCCAGGCAACAACTTGCAAACTCTGCATACATGACCAACTACACGCATGCGGATGAAAGTCACCTACACCTCGTTGCCAAAGGAGAAACCCCGTGGTTCATTCATTTAGGCAGGAAATAAAGGTCCGATACTTTTTGTACATACCTCGTATAAAAGTTGTCTAATGCCAATATGGGATAATGCCTAATACTTAATAATTTCTAAAATTATCTTCTGTATACAGCTGTTTGTACAGGTAGTTTACCTTCTGAATTGTTGCATGCCAATGCTCAAATGGTAATTGTAGTGGTAATACTTGAAGCACCATTTCAGAACCATGAAGCAAATATTTCAGCTGAAAAGATTGCATTGTGTCACTCTGCTAGCACTCGATCTGTCATTTTCTGTAGTTCCACTTGTCAGTGTCACCGAGTATTAGCAGAATGAGACAAATCTTGCTAATGCTTGTTGCATAGATGATACCCTGTGATGGTACCCATGTTGGAGCTCTGTTGACTGAGTTACAGTGCACCGAAATGAGTCCAGTAAAGCATGCTCAAATTTTTTTTTATTTATTTTTTTCTACTTCAGATTCGGATAGAGCATCAAAAAGTTATCAGACACATCTGGGCAATAGGAACATGGACAAAATGGCAGTTAAAGTTCACATTTTGGAAAAGTGTGCCTATTAAAAGTTTTACTTGCATTTTGATCCTTGTTTGGAATAGGAAGTTAAAATCAAAAAATTGGCAACTGAACTATTGACTTCGTGAAAACAGTAATGCAGTGGCCGCTCAGTACTTGAAATTTTTATCGCCAATGATTTAGCCAATAGCGATTTTCTTTAAGCCAGAGTCTCATGTTTTTAGCCAAATTTAAAATTTTAGCCTAATATACGCCATAACATTTTAATCACATGTTAATCTCATTTTCGACGCTGAAAATAAAAATTTTCCATATAAATAGAATTAGCCAAATACAGGGTGATTCAGTCAATTTCTGACCACTTCACTCGAATGACGTGTATTAGGGATAAACAATTGAAAGAATATGATCACCATATCGAATTTCTAAATAGTTGGAGTTTGTATTGTTGCAACGGCGCTACATGAAAATCGTATTGTTGGAAAAAATGGCGCCCGCTTTATCAACAGCAGAAATGCAAGGTTGTCGAATGGTATTTTGAGACAATCGCCTGTAACCGTGCAAAGAAAGTTCCGGAAAGAGTATAAGTGTTGAGACGCACCAGGCAGGCAAGCAATCATGCATTTTGTCAAGCAATTTCGTGCCAGTGGACGTGTTAAAGGCAAGAAAAAAGGCGGGAGCGAAGCTCATGTTCGAACGGCCGAAGTTGTCGAAAATGTTCGCACAAGGTTGCTCGATTCCCCTACCAAAAATCTGTTCGCTGCCTATCCATTGAAGAAGGGCTGTCGTATACCAAGACGTGGCGAATTTTGAGAAAGGATTTACACCTGTTCCCGTATAAGATCCATGTTTATCAGGACTTAACAGACACTGGAAGACAGAAGCAACAACAATTTGCGATGGAGTTTGGAGCAGAAATGGAAGCCAATCAGGACATTGTGGACAACCTGTGGGTGTCAGATGAGGCCTTCTTCCATCTGCCAGGTGACGTTAATAAACACAATGTTCGTTTTTGGAGTTCCCAGCACCCTCATGATATCCATAAGTCACCTCTTCATCCACGAAAGGTTATGGCTTGGTGCGCGATTTCCAAAAGAGGCATCATTGGTCCGTTCTTTATTGAGGGCACCGTAACATCACAGGCTTACCTTAACATGTTGGAAACCTTCTTCATCCCCGAGCTGCGAAGGAGGCGTATACCGCTTCGACATCAATGGTTTCAACAGGATGGGGCTAGGCCTCACACCACTAATGAAGTGCTAGACTTTCTCAATCAGAAATTCGGAAATCGTATCATTTCAAACAGGTTTCCAGATCGATTCGAGGGTGGCTTTCTAACCTAAACCCATGTGATTTTTATCTCTGGGGATTCCTTAAAGACAGTGTGTTCACTACAGCACCAAGAACCCTAGACCAGCTGCGACAAAGTATCGTCGACTGCTGCACCCTTGTGGATGCAGAAATCCTGGATAGTTATGAACAACTTCACCATTCGGCTGTGAGCAGTTCAAAAAGTTCGTGGTGGCCACATTGAGCATATCATCAAGACTTTTCCACGGGAATAAAAACTCCGAACTGCCTAAAATATTATACTGAAATGCTAAGTTTGTAAACATTAATGGGTCAATAATAAAATTAGTTGAACTGTCGCCACTGGCGATTTGGCGAGCGGACTGCGCGAACACTGGTAATGTTTTTAACTGGCTTGCGCTTTAACATCATTCTGACACCATAATTTCTCATTAGGTTTTATTTATATTACCTTAGTCTTTATAGGCATGTAAATTAGGACACCTAACATTATTTTTTAGATAGTGTTAACCTTATTAGTTCTTTCAAATATCCTTGGTTGTCCAATTTTGTGAATTTGGAGTTGTGGGTTACAGAACTCATTGTGCAATTCAGCATTAATAAAATTTTAAAAAAGTGGCTTCATTTTATCTTTATAAATAAAAAGATAAGCTCAAATATTTTTGGAAAAAGATTTTTTTTTTTTGATTCTTTAGGTTTGTATTTAATTTTTTAAGTATCCTAATAAAGCACTTTAATTCAATGCTTTCCTCTTCAAGTGCTGTTATATCTTTAAAAATGCTAAGGTGCTTCTGAGTAATACATGAATGGCTTTATTAAAGTATTATCACCTGTATATTTTGTATAATATTTTTAATTTTTGCTACTTTTAAAGGTAAACACTTTAGAGACAACAAAATTTAGGCGAAATGATTTGCAAATCCAATTGGCTAATGCTCGTGGATCAGTTGTTGAAAAGGAACACGAACTATCGGAGCTTACTTCTCAAGTTAAAGAATTGCAAGACACTGTTCAAAAACAGTCTGAAAAAATTGACAAACAGGACTTGGAAATTGGGGATTTGCAATCAAAACTGAAGGAAGAAATAGATAGTGCTGGTAATGGTTTTTATTTACTTTATCTATGCTATCACTATGCATTTATAACTGAGTATTTGTTTTTTCATATTTGAACAATGTATTAATTTAAACAATTTTAAGATTTGGGGGTAGAAGTGAAATTGCAGATAAATCTAGTGTTATGAATGTCTTTTTAACATAAATTAGAATTTGGATAAAGTGAAAAATGAAATTTTTAGTAAATTTCTTAAGTTTCCACAGTGCAACAAACATTAATGGAACATTTGATTTTATTTAGTTTTGATTCTATTTTAACATGTTCAATTTAGCACCTAAATAAATGTTACCTGCTCTTAAAAATTTTTAAGACAAAGGTTTTAGGATGCTTCAAGTTATCAATTCTATTGATTTATTAATTACATAAGCGAGCTAGTTCTCTTTCCCTTCCCCTATTTCAGGATATAACAATTGTCTTTGTTAAAAGTTGTAGGAATCAATGTTCTACACTGAAAAAATTCAACAGGAATGTTTGCCTATGCAGACATGAGAACTTCATGCAATTTCTAGAGATTCAATGGAGGTGTAGGCAAGGAGTGAACAGTCCCTTCCAGCTCATCCCAAAGATGTTCAGTGGGGTTCAGATCTGGGGACTCAGCTGGCTGCTGGATCAAGGAAAACTGTCATGTCCCTGGAACAAATCCATAATGATTTTTGGCCCTATGTACTGGTGCATTATCCTTCTGGAAAGAGCCATCTGCATGCAGATTAACTAAGCATGAATGGGTGAACTTGATCTGCAACAATGTTTACGTCTGCTTTGGCGTTCAATTCATTCCAAGAAAATATTCCCTGTACCATTACTCTGCCTCCACCATTTTGCAAAGTCCACACAAGATGTGAGGGGTCCATGGCTTCATGTTGGTTTTCAGCATATTCTAAGGTTCCATCGACATGCTGCAGCAGGAACCTAGATTTGTCTGACCAGGCAGCCTTTTTCCAATCCACCACGCTGCTTTCTTGTTCTTCTGACAGCATTGGCGCCCGAGATGATCTTTGGCTTTGGTAACCCATTCGAGCTAAGGTGTGGCTAGTTGACTGTTCCGGATTTTTTTTTTTCCTGAATACCTGAGTTGTAATGAGCAGTACTTTGTGATTGTTGCCTTTGTTTTCATGCACAAATCTTTATATTCTCCTTGAGCCTCTTTCATCAACAAAGGTTTTCCGTCCACAGGAGTCACAATTACTACATAATCTTTTGTTCCTTGACCCACTTAAGATAAATCCTTAAAACTGGTACGTGAAAAGTTCAGGAGAGTTGGTGTTTCTGAAATGCTCTTTCCAGCCAGTCTTGCCTACTATCATGCTGTGCTAGAAGTCAGATCATTGGTTTTCCCCATTTTTACAGTTTCATGCTTAGCTAAGTAGAAAAGTTGTTTCAGGATATTCATATTGTGATTTGTGTTCATGTTCATGCAGATCAGTCATTCAATTTGCATATTTTGTGAGGTGTACCTAATAAAGCGGGAGCTGCATGTAGAACTTTAATAAACATTCAGTAAATTTGGATTTCAAAGCATTCTTTCTGTTTAAAGGCGGGAGGGGCAAAATGTTTCTATATAAAATGTATTGCAAGGTCTCCATATCTTGCAATATAGTCTTTGAACTACAGCAATCATAATAATGTATCAGAAGTGTATAATGTAAAAAAAACTTTTTTTTTTATTTATCCCTTTTAGGACACTGTAGAAAATACTTAGAAGAGGTATTGGAAGGTATGTTGTGTTTTTTAACTTTCAAATCTTTAAAACTAAAAGAAAACTAAAACGCTACTTTTTCACTAACTCGACACTGTAATTTTATCTTGTATTCTTATTTTACTGGCATTTTCATCCTATTTATTATTGTGATTCGCTCCTCACGTTCTACCAACAATGGTTGTTCCCACCAATCACAACTATTTTACCAACATATGGTTTATAGTCTTAGCGAATTACCTTATTTTGCATATAATCAACCAATGACTGTTTATACCATCATAATCTGTAAGTACAGAATCTTGAATGCTGCCTCTTCATTTTATCCTTGATAAAGCCAGGAATAATAGGCAAAACAGTTGGAATTGATTTCTTTCCTGCTATGTACTACAAAGCCTCCAACTTCATCAAGGACAGTACAGAAACTCTTCATTTCAGAAATTTTTATTAATCCCCTTTTGCTACCAGTCTTAACTTGACGTTCTTTTCTATCTTTATCCATATAAACAACTATTTTCGTGTCATCAAAGAAATTTATCCTTGCTTTGCTTAACCATTCTTGTTAATCATATAACATGATAAATGTTAATTTCATCAACAAACTATACAGTAAGTTTCAATGTAGTTCAGGATGATTTTACACTTCTGTATGTGTGTTAAGCAATTTGTCAATAAATTCAAAGAGAAATTTCAGTTATTAAAGCAATTATCACTGAATTTGTGCTTTAATTTTAAGAATTATCCTTATTGAAATTAATTGCATGTACAAAAATTAAAAACTGATAAATCAAGTTGTTCTTGTAATAAAGTATAAAAACTAGAAAGCAAAATACAGTTGTAAAATACAGAAAAGGGGAAGGAAAGCACTTGTTTTACAATATAATTTTATCTTTTTTATAGAGGAAGTTGCAGAAGGTGATGTCTTTGTTGATCCTCAATTGGAAGGAGAAGAGCTGCAAGTAACACCTGATTATAAGTGAGCAATTTAAAATCATTATAACCAAAAAAGGGTTGATCTTAATGTTTCAGTATTTGAAGCACATGGAAACAACTAAATTAACTGCCATGAAAAGTATATATAAATTATAATCCAAAGTCAATAGGGCTGAAATAGTTTTACAGGGTAGGGGGTCAAGCTAAAATTGGTGAATAAACCTTAAAGCTGACAATCATTTCTCAATATAGTCTTTGCCCTTTTCATGAAAATGAGATGGAATTTTTAGAGTAGCCTTCTCTGTCCGGATCCAGATAGTCTTCACCCTAGGGATGAACTGAAGGGATAGATCGAAATCAGACTAGTGGTATGCAAAAGTTTCTGGGACATCAGTTTTCTATACTTATGTAAGCTAGATATTTTGAATAATTTTTATATATTGGGCTAGATATTTATATTCTCATAGATTATATTGGGCTTCTTTATATTGGGCTCCAATAGATGCCTAATATTTAAATCTGGGGTTCTTGCTGGCCAAGATAAAATCAAAATACTTGGAGAGTTGTTTCATAAGTATTGAAATTTAGTGGAAAGAACATACTAGAAACAAGGAAGGGAATACATTTTATTAAGTGAAATGTCCTCAGCAGCTATACATTGTGCCCAATATGTTGGCAGTGAAAAAATGCCACAGTGAGAGAAGTCGATATTACAGTATTAAAAGAAATTTCAAAAGAAATTGGCCAAATGACTACTGTGGAAATTGGTTGGGGCAAAGTCTGGTGAATACACAAGACGAGGAAGAACCTCGTACCCCAAAGCATTAATTTTTTACAGGGTTGCAATAGGCCCATGTGGATGAGCACCATCTTGGAGTATTAGACCTGCATGATCAACAGTAACTGGTGCAGAAATGGTGTTAGAACCTCACAAAGAGAGGGTAAAACATGTTTACAAGTGTTGCAGTTGCTGCTGTTTGATGAGGGCATGTGGAACCCAAATATCCAGCTTTTTCGACTTGCCCATTTTTTGCCAGGTGATGCAGTAAGCTCGTTGTATAGCTCACTTACAGTAGAGGTCTGTTTTTGTTCCACTTTCTTCTGTAACTGTTTGGTATTGCACAGATTCATTAGTCTGACATCGTGCTGCTTCAAAACGTTAATGTCTGCACTGCTACACGTACAACTATTGGAGAAACTTTGGACAAGCTGTACCTAATTTGTAGGGGATTGTCGTAGTTCCTTCTGTTTATGCACCATAGGGCTCATGTAAAATAGCCTAAGAGAAATATACCAATACTTATGAAACAACCCAATAACAGATAGGAGCATTATCATGCTGCCAAATTCACTTAGTTTTGAATTTGAGACTTGCAAAATGGCATAAATATGGTCTTGATCTTCTAGATAAGCTTTTACAGTCTAGTGTCCATCAACAACTTTAATTTTCAACTTTGCTAGAAATTGCACCTATCACCATGATTCCACGACCATCTCCACTGTGCTTAACTTGCTTTTGTCTATTGACAGTATTGTTATGAATCTGTACCTTCCATGCTGTCAGGCCCATCCATGCTGACGTATTTATCTGAAAATCAATAGGTTGAAATTATACAATATCGGAATAAAAGGAAAACACAAATCCACAAAAAAATTTTAATGACTTAGATGTACATTTCGGAATTCATAATTCCTTCATCAGTGAGTCACTCAGTCACTCAGTGAGTCACTCACTGATGAAGGAATTATGAATTCCGAAATGTACATAGAGTCATTAAAAATTTTTTTGTGGATTTGTGTTTTCCTTTTATTCCGATTTTGTATATTGGTGTCCAGTTTCTGGCTATTTTGTTTTATTTAGGTTGAAATTAATTTGACTTTGAGTTTCAACAAACTGATCATCCACAACAATGTTGAGTGAGGGGAAGTTGATAATCAAACTGTTGGCGATTAAGTTAATATCGTACTGCTGATCAAGACTTGTCAAGTTATAGCTTCATTTTGATGTCTTTACTATTTACATGTTGGAAGCAATATCACATCATGCAGCAAAATCTTTTCATACATGTGCATTCTCATCTCGAGTTTTTTTTTGGGATGTCCTATGGGTTTACTAGTCTTATGGTTTTTTGTTATTGATGATTTTATGCACCATATTTTTAGAAACTTGCAATAGCAGCCACTTTTTGAACAATTTTGTGTTCTTCATAAAGATTTTTGATTTTATTGCATTTTTCATCAGTCAGCATAGTCAGCATTTGCCAGATGAACAAAATACCGGGTGGGCAAGAAATAACGTGAGGTGTTCAGAGCTCGCTAGCGGGAATTCTATTAGGCCAAATGCAGTACATTTTGATGTATATACTTAGTGGAACATGCAGTTTCGATTTCTGCAAAAAAAAATAGTACCAAAAGTTGCCATAGGGGGCGCTTATTTCAAGAAACCAATGAATACATTTGCATAAGCGCGTTCTGTGTTGAGCAATCATGACAATAAAAGGCAAGGCTGAGGATTTTCCATCATTCACGAACGAATGGCCTGACGATGACGCTTACTCTGCCTGACCAGGCGTTATTAGTCAAGTTGTTTTATCAGAAGAGCGACAATGCAAGTGCTGCCCTTCGTGAATTCCGGCGATTGAAAACGTTACGAAGAGGACCGATGAGCATAACTAACTTACGGAAAATGATTGAACGATTTGAGTCTACCGGAACTCTAGGAGTGCAACCAGGCCGGGACGCAAACGAATCAGGCAGCAACACGAAGTTGCAACTGCTGTTGTGGAACAGGAGATGACTACTGTGCAGGGTACCAGCAGTGCACACGCAATAGCACGCCAAACAGAAACAGATATCCCATATTCGACAGTGAGGAAAATCTTGCATAAGATATTGACATTTATTCCCTATAAACTCACACCTGTTCAACAATTGCTTCCTGGAGATGAACGTACCCGAACTGACTTTTCGGAGATTTTTAGCACGTATGGAAGTGGATGATGCATGGCCATGGCAAATTTTATGGAGTGATGAGACACATTTTTATTTGAATGGTGATATCAATACCCACAACTGCCGTATTTGGGCTGCATCAAATCCACAATGTTTTTCAGACAACAGAATAATTAGTCGTTCATTTCCCATCGTATGGCCACCCAGGTCGCCTGATCTCAACCTTTGTGATTTTTGGTCATGGGGATATTTGAAAAACCTTGTGTATCAAGCACATGTTCCTGACCTCTCAACCTTAAAGGATCAAATAACGTTACATATCAGACTGATTATTGCAGATATGCTGCGAGCTGCCCTAGAAAATGTGGTGTACCGCATGCAGCTATTGGAACAGCACACTGGTGGTCATATTGAAACACATTTGTAATTAAAAATAAAACATTGTTTATTGTTACTAAAGTTGGTTTGTATGGTATTTGTTCATTTGACAATTAGGTATTCATTGTTTTCTTGAAAT
>JAHWFO010017072.1:1128510-1213349 GCA_023313115.1 Rhysida immarginata
CTACCGGAACTCTAGGAGTGCAACCAGGCCGGGGACGCAAACGAATCGGCAGCAACACGAAGAAGTTGCAACTGCTGTTGTGGAACAGGAGATGACTACTGTGCAGGGTACCAGCAGTGCACACGCAATAGCACGCCAAACAGATATCCCATATTCGACGGTGAGGAAAATCTTGCATAAGATATTGACATTTAATCCCTATAAACTCACACCTGTTCAACAATTGCTTCCTGGAGATGAACGTACCCGAACTGACTTTTCGTTGAGATTTTTAGCACGTATGGAAGTGGATGATGCATGGCCATGGCAAATTTTATGGAGTGATGAGGCACATTTTTATTTGAATGGTGATATCAATACCCACAACTGCCGTATTTGGGCTGCATCAAATCCACAATGTTTTTCAGACAACAGAATAATTAGTCGTGCATTTCCCATGGTATGGCCACCCAGGTCGCCTGATCTCAACCCTTGTGATTTTTGGTCATGGGGATATTTGAAAAGCCTTGTGTATCAAGCACATGTTCCTGACCTCTCAACCTTAAAGGATCAAATAACGTTACATATCAGACTAATTATTGCAGATATGCTGCGAGCTGCCCTAGAAAATCATGTACCGCATGCAGCTATTGGAACAGCACACTGGTGGTCATATTGAAACACATTTGTAATTAAAAATAAAACATTGTTTATTGTTACTTACATTGGTTTGTACGGTATTTGTTCATTTGACAATTAGGTATTCATTGTTTTCTTTAAATATGCGCCCCATATGGGGCGATTTTTTATACTTTTTTTTTTTTTTTTTTTGCAGAAATCGAAACTGCATGTTCCACTAAGTATATACACCAACATGTACTGCATTTGGCCTAATAGAATTCCCGCTAGCGAGCTCTGAACACCTCACATTATTTCTTGCCCACCCGGTATATTAAAAATCATTTGATCATTCCATTATCCATTATGAATAGTGGAAGCATCCTCTTTGAATTATGATGAATATATTTATTTTTAATGTGCTATCCCAGAAGCATTTGCACATTGAATAATAAAATATTTGGATTTTTCAAATATAAAAAATAAATTTTAACATTGCTATTTCCATGCATTGTTGGATTGTGAGTCTACTTCAACACTAAAAATTATTCGAAGTATTTACCTTTCATAAGTATGGAAAACTGATGTTTCAGAAACTTTGCTTACTGCTGTGTAATGGACTATCTTTGCTCTCATTTTTGGCAGCAGCTTTGCAGGACAAATGCAATGAATTGAGTTTAATTCATTGCTGCAGTCATTCAAGCAAAAGATGGAGAGAGGAGATTTACTACTTGTCATATAAGGCTATATTGGTGAAGTCTTGTATTGCTGGCAACTGGTAAAAAGATTATCTTGGTTAAATCATTTCAGTAATTTTATTAAACAGACTGAAATGTTTTGATAATTGAATTGTATGCTAAGGCTCTCTATATATCGAAATACAGGGTATCCATGAATTTTTTTACACTTTTAAATAATTATTAAAAATAATCAAGGATATGCAGTTAGTTTTTTGTATAAAGAAAGTGTCAAAGTTTTTGTTTTTAAAGGAAGTGAACAGTAGATGGAACCCCAATTTTTGAGAACTGATGGAACTGAAGTGTCTCATTACAGTGGCCATCAAGATTGCTATTCTCCAATGCTTCACAGCATCTAGTTCAAAATCTATCAACAGTGTGTTATGTGCATATTTTGAAATTTTTAAACATAACTTTTTTTTTTTTTTTTAATCAGATGCTTTTTTGTATCCTATAAATCTCCTTTGCTTTTTTTTTTCTTGTATGCTGATCAAAGAAATTTAAGAAATTTTTCACCCTTTTTATTTCACTGACAATAAAGCCACCTCATTGGCTAAGTTTTATTTCCTGATTGCACAGCAAATCCATTAGAGATTGAATAATATTATAAGCTGAACTAATTTTATATTTAAAATTTATAAATTTATTAGATAATAAAAGTTGTCCAATGATAAATGGGTTATGGTAATATACAAGGTATGAAATTAAATACCTGGACAGTCAAGACATGGTATGAGTCTCCTACTGCACTGCAGTTGCATGTTTTTAACAAGAACAATGGGCTTGCATTAAATACTGTCTGAAGTTGGGTAAATTGGCTACAGAAATGAACTAGATCTTGAAAACTGTCTATGGGAACAATGCCCTATCCCAAATGAGTACATCTGAGTGTTTTGGTTGCTTTCGTGACCTTTCAGATGACCCATTTCCATCTGAATGCCAGAAACCACTGAGAAATTTATGAAAATCGTCACTGTTGACCACCGAATCACTGTTTTCTTGCGGATGAATTGGGCTGCAACAAGGAGACATTTGTCTGATTCTAACTTGTCCCTCACTGCTTAAGTGTGAAGTGATTTCTGGCCAAAGACATCATCAGAGCTCAACCACCCACCCTATTCTCTGTATTTGGCCCTCCAGATTTTTCCTGTTTTCACAGATAAACACTATGAAAGATACCCAATTTCAAGAAGTTTCAGACATCGAGAAAAATGCGACGTTGAAAGTCAAGAGGATTCCATCTGAGGACTTGAAAAACTGTTGTACAAACTCGAACAAATGCACTCAAAAGTGTACCGTCCAGTGGAGATTTTGAATCGTATTAAAGTTTTCATTTGGGCTTCATGTTTGTGAGTACAGTGCTCCCTCTATATAACGCACGAGTCTGCAGTTTTTATTTTCCAGGGGGAGGGGGGAACTTCGTTATATGTATTTTCCATTATAAATTTGGCATTATGTAGAGGGAGCACTGTATTTGGATTAAGTCCAGATATTTAATTGTCACATTTTGTATATTATCGAACATTTTTTTTTTTTTTTTGGAGTATTTAATAAAGATGCAACTTTCACATTTTTTTTAAGTAATAAAGATTAATAGTATTAAAATTTATGAAGGTAACAATTTTCAGAACAGTTAAAGAAAATTGGTAAAGTTAAACATTGTTTTACTATTGATCATCTAGGGATAAATTTAAATTTTAATACATAAATTTTCCAGGGATATGCTAGAAGATCAAGTTGCCCTTTTAAAGTCTCATAAAGCTGACCTTGAAGTTCAGAATGACAGCAATTTGCAAATTATTAAGTAAGTTTGAAAATAATCATATACAGGATGAGTAAAAAAAAAAAAATAAAAAAAAAAAAAACTGCTTGAGGGGAAAAAACTGAGTCCCAGGACTTAGTTTTTTTTCCCTCACACCGGCTTTTTTTGACTCGTCCTGTATAAACCAGGGTTTATTAGATATTTATCTCTTGTTACATTCACTTTAGTGTATTTTATAATTTTCACTTTTATATCTTTATTACCCAATTCATTGTTATCCTTTGTCTTGTAAGTTTGCTCATTTTCTTTGTATGGTATAATACATTTCACATTTGATTTTAAATAATTGAGATGGAATAACATAATAAATGAAAGAGAAAATGCCATGGCAATGATACCAGGGACCATGAATGTAACATGGGATGTTTTCCTTTCATTTATTTAAAAACTGGGGGTGTCCCGGTAACTATGAACTAAAGTCGAAATGTGGATGTGTTGATCTACCATTTCACCCTTGTTATTCCAATTCACCATAAAAAAATAAACCATTTCTCTTTGAATATTTGTTTTGTAAAAAAAAACCATGACAGTAACTTGAATGCTATTTAAAAGTAACTTGTTATATTTTTAACTTGTTCAGATTCATTCGTTGATGCTGTTATGATTATCCCTGTATAAATGTATACAGTAAAAATGAACACCTGAAAAAGGCTTAGAATTAATGCAGTAAAAATTTGTATTGAAAAACAGAAGAATTCTTTAGAAAGTTCCCAATGGATGGCCCTCTCCAACAATTACTTGTGATCTATACAGGGTGATTCTAAAATGGTGAATCAAAAGTATCTAGTACTTTAGGAACTTGATGTTCGTTTTGACCCACAGAACAGCGTTGGGTAGTTTTGATTCACCATTTTAGAATCTCCCTGTATAATTTTTAACAAGTTGGATAAATATTCTCAGTTCCCTAATGGAAGTCACTATTACAAAATCCATGTGGAAAATAAATTTTTCCAATTATTGGCTCAGTAGGCAAAGTTCCTTCACCAATTTGAAAAACTTTCAAGCAAAAGCTTTAGCAGTTGCATCCCCTAGATTTTCATTTAACATTCTCCTCAGATTTTAATAAAAAGATTTATTTATTACTCTTAAAACTTGAAATCTTAAGACCAGTATTAATTTTATCGGCCATTATTGACCCAACGTACAAACACGGCCAGCTGATTGTTGACAAAACAAATAAACCAATTCCAAGTCATTTTTATATATAAGATTGGAGTAATAGCGCCAATAAATTAGTTTTTATTACCATCTCTAGTAATTATTTACATTAATAGTCGAACCTCGATATCTTGAATTTCACGAGAGCAGAAAAAAATTTGAGATAGAGGTTTTGAGAAATGGAGTTTCTTTTAAATCACGAGTTTTAGGCTAATGTACTGTGAGAGTATAGAGAACAATGAGATAAAATGGTGCCATTTAGTTACGCCATGTATAAGTGGTGCCACTAAGATCAGAAACTCACGACTGCGCATGCTCAAACATCAAAACTTGCGAAGAAGCTCAAATTTTTGCTTGATTTTTATTCATAACGCACGAGAATCGTCTAATTTTAACAGAAGTGACGTCAAATTTCTTAGTCTTGTATGAAAATTTCTCATAATGAATTGTATGTAAATGCTATGCATTTTGCTGGTACGTGAATTCAAATTTCGACATAGCAATGTTTTCCAAGAAAGGCTTGAGATAATGAGGAAAAATTACATTGAATTAATAGTGAAAATGCAGGGAAATAAAATTTTTTCGGGATATTGATGTTAACGAGGTTCGAGATATCGAGGTTCACTGTATGTGAATATTTTAGGCTTTGGAGTGGCAGGAAATTGAGCTTAATTCAATTGGATTAACGGCTCTATAGTGGTAAGCACCAGCAAAAGTAAAACTGTTATGAATAAAATGAAAACTATTTAATGATCATTCATTTTCCTCACTTATTGTGCTTGTGGTCTATTAAATTATAACATCCATTTGTAACATTACAGAACTTCATTTGTAATTACTATGTCCAAATTAGATGAAAGTTAACTTTAGTAAATAAAAAAAAATTGCATTATACAAATGGATGTTATGATTTAATATCTAGTGATGTATTAGATTAATTTTGGCATAGAGAATTGATTTTGTCAATGAGGATTTTTTTTTTATTCTTGAATATTCAGGAATTATGCAGAATGAAGTAATTTTTTTATTTTATTTTTTCCAGTTCATTAGAAATGCAAAATAAGAAATTGGCCCAAGATCTTATTCTAGCAGACGAAAAAGTTTCACAACTAAATAAAGATTGTTCTGATCTCACTCAGCAGATTAAGGAAATGGACAGGTAATAAGATGAAATAGTTTAGTTTAAACTTTTATCTTAAAAAATGTTTAACTTTGAAATTGAAAAGAAAAACTTTGCATTATTATTTTTATTTAAGTAAAACTACAAGTTTAAGTCAAGAAGTAAATGATTTTTCCACAAAATGTGAAGAATTGCAAAAAGTTATAGGTATGTGAAACCTTACTATAGAATATTTAGAATGAACCACATTCTGATAATGCAAAATGATTTGATTTTGTTATTTTTTTTAGAACTTTTAGAAGAAGAAAAGGCAAAGGAAAAACTATTATTTATGGAAGAATTAGAAAAAAGTAAAATAGCTGTAGAAGAGCAACGTCAGCTTGTTGAGGAAGCTGCAACTAAAATTAGCCAGTTAGAAGATGACGCCAGAACCCATAAAGTAATAACTTTAAAAGAATAAATTAACATAGACTGTTTATTTAACATGTTCTTAGATGAGTTTTCTGAGACGAGTCTATTTGTAGCATGTTCTTAGGTGTTCTGTTTTTAATCTTCCAACTGGTCCATGCAGAGACTGGAATTGACCTAGTCTGATATTTCCAGGCAATCAAATGGTAAAACAGTATTTGTATACTGGTATAACTAGTGGTAAACTTTTATTGGCGGATGTATTTCAACATTTCGTCATGAACAGAAGCTTAAAACTCCTTGGAAAGTATTTTAGGAACTTTTTCCATTAAAGAAAAATTTACACATAAAATAAACAACAGCTAGAGAAATATGCTACCATTAATGGATACTGACTGGTAGAGAGCAGGCAGCACGTTTGTTAATTCGAGTTGCATTAAGTGTACAGGGTGTCCCTAGATGAAGGGTCCTATGTGGGTATAGAATGAGTTGTTGCAAGTCAAAAAGTTTATACGATGGAGGTCGAAAAGTAACTACAACAATTTTATGGAATGCTATTTTGGTCCGGATGTTCAAAGTTGGCAGATTGGTAGTTTGAAGTTTTTGCTACAGACAGCAATGGCTTGATCAGGTGTCCCCTTAGCGGAAGGACCGATACTCATTGTGTAAAGATGGTGCATTTGCTAGCATCCTCAACTTGGGGAGAATAGCTAGGTGTAGTCCATTTTTTGTGGGCCAAACAAAAACCTGAATGAAATCCACAGGGAAATGGAGATGTATGGTGCTGATTGTCTGGACAATTAGTACCATACATCTGAATTTTTTCACACACCCTCTGTCCGTGAAAAATTTGAGGAATTTGGCTGGGAGGTCGTCAAACCACCCTACAATCCAGACTTGCATTTAACTCTATCGCCTTTGTGGACCAATGAAGAAATTTCTAGGAGGCCAATGCTTTCATTTGGATGAAGAGGTAAAATCAGCTGTGCATAGGTGGCATACAATCAGAAAACACTTATTTAATAAACATTGTTGCCTGTTTAGAGGTTACCAATGGCTTTATTCAAATGTTGATCTGAACAACCAAGGACCTATTCAGTAGTCCATTTGTAATCCCATTAATGAAATTGATAAGATCTTTTATCAATTAAGAATTTGAAAACCACTTTACTTTTTTCTTTTGCTACTAATGAACAAAAATTGTTGAATGTTTTATTGATATGCTTTCAGTCCTAGCAAAGTGATTCTAACAAGAAGCTTCTTGTAATAATTGGTAGAGTACTTCTAATAAATTGAAATGCCAAAAGTTGAGATACCTATTCAGTATCATGTAGGACATTCTTTTGCCTGGTGATGTGCAGCCACTCGAGTTGGCATAAACTCTACCAGTCAGTGGAAGTCTCTGAAGAGATGTTCAACCATGCAGTTTTGATAGCCACCCGTAATTGTGTGTGTTGCATGTTCAGGCTCTTGTGCACAAATGGATTGTTTGATAATATCCCAAATGTGTTCAATGTTTTGCAATCAAGGTGGTCAATTCACTCGTTGGAATTGTTCAGAATATTTTTCAAACCAATCTTGAGTAATGGTGCATTGTTCTCCTGGAACATTCCATCATTGTTAGGGTTCATGAAGGGCTGCAAATGGTTACCAAGCAGCTGGCTATAATCATTCCCAGTCAGTGGTAGGTCCAATTTGATTAGAGGATCCAAACTCTGTCATGTAAACAAGTCCCATACCATGAAGTTGCTGTCACCAGCATGCACAGAACCTTCTAACGTTTTGGGTCCATAGTCTCATGGGATCTGTGCCACATTTGAACCCTACCATCAGCTTCCACCAACTTGAATCGTGATTTGTTGAACCAAGCTATGTTTTTCCAGCCATCTAAGGTTCAATGAATGTTCTGGCGAGAGGCAGCCTCCAGTGCCATGCTGTGAGTGTTCTGCTGCCATATCCCATCAGTGCTAGATTTTGCTGCACTGACCCTCAGACGTTTCTCGTTTGCCGTTCATTGAATGTGGCTGTTAATTGATATAGTGATGTGTGTCTGTTACGAAGGATCTTTCTGTTGGGATGTTGCTGGTCATTTAGCAGCCATGGTCGACCTCATGGGAGGTAGTGCCTGAAATGTGGTACTCTGTACACCCTTGTGAAATTTGAATGCCCACACAGTTTCAGAAATGGAATGTCCCGTGCATCTAGCTCCAACTCTCATTCAGTGCTCGGACTGATAATTCTCATCGTGTAGCCGTAATCGTGTTAGAAGACTTATCAGATGACTGCTAATATGCACTAATACCTTTCTGCCTATTTATTATACACCTTTTAAGCAATGCAGGCGGCACCTGAAAATTTCAACTGTTCCCATGACTTTTGGCACTTCAGTGTACATTCTAGTTAAACCGTAATTCACATACGGTAATTTGATGTACCCCTGCTCATTGGTTCAGTTTTATACTTCATTCCCTTAACTGAAAAAAAAAAAAAAATTATAAGCTGTCTGAAAAGAATTCCTCCATGAATATTAATTTTGAATTTTTGTTTTAGGTGCAGTCTGAAAACAAGAAAAATGAGATATTTACTCTGCAGAATGAAATGGAGGAGCTAAGAAGTAAATTAGCATTATGTGCAAGGCAAATTAAAGAAGATGAAATGTGCCTTTTGCAGATCCATGAAGAGATGCATACCGTTAAATGCTTATATGAAGTGGCTAATAAAGAGATTGATGTTAAAAATAAAGAGCTAGCTGATCTTCAACAACTGAAGGAAAGTAAAAGCAAATACCTTGAAACTGAGAGAGAAATCCAGGAATTAAAAGAAAAGGAAGCTGTCCAGCTTACTATTATCAAAGATCTGGAAGATGCTGTGATTAAAGAGTCTGAAGAAAAAGAGGCTCGAATGGAAGAATTATCTGAACTTCAACAAACTATCCAGAATAAAGAAGTGCAGTTACTGAAGCTTGAGGAAAGCAATCAGCAGTTGCTAGAAGAATGGGATAAAGATAAAAAGTTGCTAGGAGAGTGTAAAGAAGAAATGGAACTTCTTAAAAATAATGCAAATGATTTAAGTTCTCAGTTAAAAGAGAAAACTGATAATTGTAACCTTTATATGAGCTTAGAAAAAGAATTAAGAACAGAGTTGGAATCAAAAGAGAAAGACTTAGCGGAACTTGGTGAAAAAAACAAAGAATTAACGAAAAGGGCTGAAAGCACTGCTGAAAATTTTGCTAAATATGAGGAATCTATAAAAGCTCTGGAGAAAAAAGTAATGGAAAAAGAAGAAATTTTAAGCTCCACTTACAGCAAGCTTCGAGAAGCTGAAGATGAAGTGCTTGAGAAACACTCCATTGTAGAAAAATATTCAACAAGGGTAATGGAAATGGAATCTAACTTTGCTGAACAGCAACAACATTTGATTACTTGTCAACAAGAACTTTCTGCCACACAATCAACATTACAAAACTGTTACGAGGTTATATGTCAAACATTGAACTTAACAAAGAGGCCACAATTGGAAAACTGTGTTTTTAAAGAGGCAAGCTCCGTCGAAAATGAGTGGAAGCAAGCATTCAATGATATCATCTCTGAAATTGAAGCAATGACGTTAGAAAAGAGGACTACTTTTCAACATGCCCAAGACCTTAAGGCAGAATTGGAAAAAATGGAAATGTCCTTTATCGAAATGGATTCTCTAAAACAAAGGAATGCAAGATGTAAGTAGAAATAGAATATTTGGATACAGTAGTTGACGTTTACTTGTCAATATGCCAATTCCTATTATAGTGTTAAAGTCTTATGTGTATACAAATGTTTTGCAAAGTTTTAAGTTTCTCTTAACCCAAAAATAGGCATCGGTATCGGGTAAATTGAAAATCATATATGTATACAGCTTATGCAAAATTAAAGAGTGAATTACAAGATAAGAGACAAAATGTAAAAGTAAGATGAATGTGGTGTTAGTTTTGATAAAACAGCCAATCAAATTTTGTGTGCTTAGAAAACCAACTTGAAAAATATGAAACTAAGAATAACTGAAACCATTCACTTACACCCACCAGTTAGTAACCAAAACAACCATTTTGTGCAGCTAGACAGTATGGGAGAGCCTATAAGATGCTGGAAAATATCCACTGGTATCTGATTCTATGCAGAGTGCAATGCTTTTAATAGCTGCTGAAGGATGCATGGTGGAAGGATCTGTTGGAGTGGATATGGGAGTCAGTGATCCCAAAGGTGTTTAGGAGTCCAGGGAAGTAATTGTAAATCTTGGCTGGCTACTCCCAGATAATTCTGGCTGTATATGTATAACATAGCATTGTCCTGCTGGAATAACCAATCCTTCCCTGAGAACACAGCCAACATGTATAACTGATTGTAATGATGGATAAATAATCAAATGGGTGAGGGTGCCTTTCAAGAGGTATCAATAGAACCAGATAATACCAAAAAAACATATCCCATGGTTTTTTTAACAATGGTTGCAGGGTGATTCTCTTCAGATGTTTCTTGCCAAATATGGCAACATCCATCCATTTGACGGAGCAGTGGTGACTCTGAGAATGTCCAATCACGAAAGGTCCTATTCCAAAATTGTAGCAGTTTTTATCTGCCTTAGAGCCCCATATGCAATGGTTTGTTGTATTATCCTTGTCAAGATATACTTGGCAGACGCCCCTCCCCCCTATGGTTTTAACTAAAGCTGATATAATGAAAATGCCTATATTAAGAATCATTTTATGGACTATTACCCATCTTTTGTTTGAATATTGTGAAATTTTGAAAAAATGGACAGTTTTCTTGAGTCAAAATTTGGCATTGGAGTAGGAGTAGAGGGTGAAGAGGAATACAGTACAGTGCAGACCCGCTAATCCGAACAGGTCTTTGGCAATACGTAATAGTCGATTTACTGCATATTTCCTAGACTTCTCTAATGAACTCTCCTTGCGAATGTAGTTTTGTTTCAATAAATAAGTTTTGGTAAGCTTTAGATATTTTTTTTATTCAAAGATTGTGTAAAGTTGTAAATTCACTACCAGTAAATGGAAACATAGATTTGAGTTATGCCTACTTCTTAATCCAAACAGGCCCTTGTCTGAATTAGTTCGGATTAGCGGGTCTGCACTGTAATAGAGAAACTGGCAACAGGAATTCACTCGTATTCAGTAGCACTGAATGATGTGGGGAAAATTGGTTGCCACACATTTTTAATAGTGCTGTTAAATAGAAGTGGTAAAGGTTTCTAATTAATAAGTTTTATTAAATATGTAACAAAACCTAACTGTAATGTTTATAACTGTTATGCATGTTAAAATGAAATTTAAAATTTGGATAATGAAATCTGAAAAATTGCAGTTGAATTGGAAGAACTAATGGAAACCACAAGGCAGCAGGAGAGTCACATTGATGGTCTCCATAGGGAGAATGTTGAAATCAAGGAGAGATATCAGATGTTGCTTAATGAACTTCACAGGTAAAAATTTAACTTTTGGCAGCAAATGTATTGGTTCTGAAACTACTGCACAGCACCACATAAAATATTGTTTTAATCATGCTTTAACCAAATTGTTACCGTAATTATTCTGCTATAATGCGAAAACTTTTGGCTTAAAAAAAGCACCTAAATTTGTGGGACTGTATTGTACAAGAGGATAATAGCGCTGCAACGACTTTTGGCAGGCTGACGAAATTAGCATGTATACTTCACAATACATTAATTATACAGTATATACAATGTACAGTTCATTATACTGTACGTTAATTCACTTTTTATTTGAATTTCCCGTCGCCTAAATCTAATACGAAAACAACTTTCGAAAAGATGGCAACTTCAAAACTGCTTCGGTCTGACGAAGTTGATTTTGTCCTGTTTCGTTTATTTCCAATCGTGTTTTATTTACTAATTTAACAGATGAATATTTAAAAGGCCCCCAAAATTAAATTGTTCTTGTCTTTATTCAAAATTGAATACTGTACAACATAAATATCTGCAGACAGAAGAGTAATATCTTCTGGGTTTTCTATATATTCTTGCATATTTTATTTTTGTGACTAGCCTAAAAAGTGGGATGCAATAAAATAAAAAGAAAAATTTTTACAATTGGGGGGGGGGGGTTCTAAATGTGGAATCGCATTATACAAGAAGTGCATTATAGTAGAATAATTACAGTAATTTGCCATAAAAGTAAAGACTGTTGCAATAATCCATCTATGCAGATCCTTTGAAAGGAAATTTATTAAGAGTTTCTTTTGGGAGGGCCCTTCTACATGACTCATCATATTTTTACAGTTCATATAAAAAAACTTAATAGGTTCACTTAAAAATTTAAAAACGTTAGTCTTTAATATATGGAAACCTTTCCTGAGATTCCAGGAAATGCCAGGTCCTCCTTTGGTTCTTAGTGCACCCTCCGTCAGTAGAAGACAGCTACAGTATTTTAAAAGAAAATTAGATTCTAATAAGTCAGTTAAAAGTAGAAAATATGCTAGCACAAAGGAAAATGTGAATTCTCTGATGGGAAGATGGACATATTCATCTAGATAAAATTTCTCATCCCTTGTTTATAACCTGAAGTATAGTAAAAACAGTTGTTTCTTAAATTTCTGACCTTTGTTTCGGAGCATGTGCTACTTATATGAAAGTGGCAGCTCGTGTAAGCACGCAAGACAACAATCTGGTTGTAAATATTCTTGAAAATGGAGTAGATTAAGGAACTTAAGCCAGCAATAATGTGATTATACAAAATAGGAAACAGTAGGGTGTCGATTTTGGATCTCCTAAAAAGTCGAGGAGCGAAGAAAGGGTTTATCCGAAGTACATCAGTTTGCTATATGAGGAATTTGGTACAACTCATGACTGGCCATCTTTGCTGTCTGAACAACTGGGATGGTCAATGCTCTGAAGCAGTGAATTCTGCATAATCTACATTGGAATTGGGGAAAAATTTAGCAATTGGAATTGGATGAGTCTTCAGAGCTTTGAAAAACTGTTGCATTCATTGAAATACAAGCTAACGTGGCCCATTTTAACTGTGAAGATTGAAATGCAACACTCCAAACTATGTTTTTAAAATTAGAACAATGATCCCATATCAAATGCCTGTTGTATAAGGTAAATAGTAGAGAATTACTCATAAGTCCATGAAACATTTCAGAAATTCATAACTAGTAAATTAAGCAACACATTGCAGTAAATCTTACAGCAATAGAAAGGAAAACAAGTTTAAAAAAAAAAAAAAAAAATCTTGTGCACATAGTTTCCGTAGTTTACCATTTGGTGATAGTACTATAGTAGCAAATATGGTGTTCATGGTAAGATGCAAAGGAAAAAGTGTTAATGGGATGGCCACACTTGTCCTTGGGATTTAACTCCATGTTGATTTCTTCAGGGTTTGTCTTTGTGCCTCCATTCCCCAGTGATCTATAGGATCTTTGCAACTGTATCACTGTTGCTGTGATTATGGTGGACCATGAAACATTGACACATGTATGGGATGAAATTGATTTAGATGTCTCCCATATTGCTCCTTAACTGAATATATTGTGAAATAAAACTTGGGGTTTTCTTCGGTAATCACTGTAATTTATTATTCAATGTCTAGTTTATTTGTAATGAGGTTTTGAAATGTTTCACTGGACTTTCAAGTAAGTGACTGCTGCAGTTTTCAATAGACTTGGGGTAAGACTTTTCTTTGTAACAGGATAATCAGTTTTCAGAATATCCCTCCATTTCATATGAACAGGTTGAAATTCTTGGGGACTCCTTGCAGGTGACATTTATAATCCCTATTAAAAATTACACCAAGTTAAGTTTGTTTTTGTGCATTGCTTTAGCTGATTAAGGTGAAATAATGCAGAAGACCAGACTTGGGAAGGTAGGTACTAATATTGTGTTATCTGAATTCAATTTGTCATATTGGAAGTAAAATATCTAAATTGGTACAAGGTTAAATATAATTTCTGATATCTGAATATTGATGCCTTAATGTAGAAATTCTCTTCCTTACCTACTCATCCAAAGTTAGACAACTGCATTTTTTAAATATCTTGATAGAGAACTTTCTTCTTGTAATTGAAGGGAGTTAACTCAATTTTAAAATTTTCTTTTGAATGTAAATGAAATTAAAGATGCGCTTTGTTTGTAATGTATACCTTGTGACAAAATTCTACCTTTTATGCAGACATAAAGCACAGCAAGAATGGCATGAAAACCACGAGCGTTTACTGTTGCAGGAATTGCGAAACAGTGAGGCAGCTATTAATGCAGAGAGAAAGGAAACTAAAAGGTTTGGCTTTAAATTATGGAAACTACTTGTATATAGATATAAATTTAACTGAAATTAATGATAAAATTTTTCAAATGTATTTTGGTTTTTAAATTTCTATACAATAAGTAGGTTTAAGAAAAAAAACAATTTAGTGATCCTATAATCTTTAGTGGTAAAAAGAATGAAGTAATAAACAAATTCACCATTCCTCTCCATCTTTAAATGGTATTCATACTTTAATTTTATTGTAATTACGTGAAGGTTCAGCTCAGTAATTTCCATTTTCCAAAATATTTTCACTTAATCACATGTTTGAGTTTGTCCGCTATAAAGTTGCAGCTGGCGTTGTCATGTAATTGGTAATTGTAACTTCAAAGGATTCTTTGTTGTTGCGTTTATTATTGGGATAAGTTTAGGGTAGATTTTTAGAGTATAGTCATAATTCATTGTCATTAGTGAAAAAACTAAGGAGAAATATCTCAATTAGGCAACCTTCCACAGAAGGAAAGGAAAATGTTTTCTACAATATTTTTTTTTCCCCCATTTTAAAAAGGATAAAACAAGATTGAAATATGAAAAGAATTAAGTGAGTTTTAATTTGACATGTTTGAGGGAAGTGCTGAAAGATGTCCAACATTTTTTCCCCTCAAACTTCGTTAAAATTGTATAGCTCAATATAAATTTTTTCCTTTATAGTTTTGCCACAATCCCCACCTAGTTGTACAGCCTTAGGCCAAAGATGTATATATGTGCATTCTTTATCTGTACCGGCTCGTATCCTGTTAACATAGCTGTTACCGATTTTCTCAGACTGCAAGCAAACAAACATTTGCTGAATGCATTGGACATTCCCTTCTGACACTTATGGCATTCCAAGAATTTTGCTTTTGCAAGAGCACCCTTTCTCAACAAACTGACTAAACCAATGTAAGATATTACATTTTTTTGGAGGATTCGTTCCATATTTTGCATGAAACACAGGTGCTAATATATCACCAAATTAGTTTTATCATATTCAAGCACCTAGCAACATATTTTGGTAATCAAACAAAACTTCAGAATGCCCCCTTCACAAATATAAGTAGAGTGGTGTGATATAAATTGTTTCGTTGCAGAGATGCAGCCTTTCAAATTTGGTATCTTTTGTGAATACCCTGTACTGTAATGCCAAGAAAGTTAAAAGCTGCAGTATCTTTTTTCCCTCTGCAAATTGGTTCATGTTATTTAGCTTGGACAGAAGCACGATAGATTCTACATATATGCAACTCCTTTCTGTTAGGTGGCCTTTAATGGTAGGACAACAAATCTTAAAGGGCTTTTTTGAAGGAACAAACTTCCGTTGTGAAGAACTACAATGAGTTTTCCAACGATAGTTTCACAATAGGGGCAGAGAATGGAAAATAATGTGAAATGGAGAAGAAAAAGTAATTTCCAATATGAAAAAAATTGAATTTTAAGGTGTTTGCTGTGACATCATACTTAATAAAGTCCCTCCTGCCCCCATGTCACATTTTCATACTCCCTCCCCCCCTCCCTCCCTTTAGAGTGCGTTTTACTACTTGAACATCCTGATGCATGTTTTCATGTTAAAGCTAGTATTGTTCTTAGATATCAAGTATTGATTTTCTGTATTGAAAACAATAAGAAAGCAGAAAATAAAAATGCTCCATTTTGAAGTGTTATGTTTTTAATTTAAAGAATGTCTTACTTTCAGATGGAGGACGTTATGTGAAGAACTTCAAGCTAAAATAGAACCATTCAAGGTTTGGGTCTCTCTTTTATCATGTGACTTTAACATGTGTTAAGATATGGCCTTTAATGTTTTTCATGTCTTTTTAGGAACAGCTAGATATGTTTGCTGCTGAAAAGAAAGCATTACTTAGTCAAAACTCAGAGGCTCTTCATGAAGTATATGAAGTGAGCCAACAGTATGCCATGTTGCTAGGTCACCAAAATCAGAAACAGAAAATTCATCATGTGATTAAGCTTAAAGAAGAAAGCCTGCATATCAAACAGGTTAAGATCAAACAAGTTTATTTTTCATCTCTATTGCATTTCATTTAGATTGATTCTTCCCTTCTCTTCAACTATTTGTACACTGAAGTGCTAAAAGTCATGGGATAGCTATTCAGTATCGTGTAGGATCTCATTTTGCCTAGCAAACTGCAGCAACTCAACGCAGCATGGACTCTTTTTAGCAGTTGGTGGCAGCCCTCTGATTTGTTCAGCCGTGCAGTCTCAATAGCCATCCATAATTGCATGTGTTGCTGGTGCAGGCTCTTGTGCATGAATGGATCATTTGATATCTCAAATATGTTCAATAGGGTTCATGTCTGGTGATTTAGGTGGCCAATTTCATTTGTTGGAATTGTTCAGAATGCTCCTCAAACCAATTGAGAAATGTTGACTCAGTGAAATGGTGCATTGTCCTCCTGGAATACCCCATTTGCTGTTAGGGTTCATGAAGGCTATGAGGGGCTGCAAATGGTCACCAAGCAGCTGGACGTAATGATTCCCAGTCAATGGTTGATCCAATATGATCAGAGTAACCAAGCCCTGGCAAGTAGACATGCCCCAGACAATGATGGAACCACTACCAGCTTGCACACTGCCTTCCTGACTGAGGTCAGCTTGCACCAACTTTTAATCGTGACTCATCCAGGCAAGGGATGGCTTGCTGCAAGTCAAGGCACTCTTGTTTAGTCTTCTGTCGTATCCCATTTGTGCCAAATTTTGCTGCATTGACCTCGGACACGTTTCTAGTAAACTCCTCATTTAATGTGGTTGTTAATTGATGTAGTCATGTGTGCTTGTTACAAAGGACCATTCTGCTCAGATGTCGTTGTCCATGATGCATGACTTCAAAATTGGAGGTAGACGCATGGCACATTCCAACTATCATTCAGCGTTCAAACTGAAAATTCTTGTCATGTAGCCATAATCACATTACAAGAAGTTCCAAGTGACTGCTAATAATTGAACTGATCGCACAGTCTATTTATTTTTTACGTGATGCAAGTGATACCTGAAAATTTGCATACAACGCTTTCATGACTTTTTGTACTTCAGTGTATTGCGATTGAAGGCAACTCCTGCTTCAAATTGTAAAAAATTGATGTATTCCTTTTAAAGTAACGTAAGATTGTGTCGAGAATCTTCTATCTGGGGAGAAGGGGGGGAAAAAACCCTTAATAGCTCTTTAAGATTTTGGGAATGTCTATCAAATAACGTTATTGAAAATTAATTATTAATCATTTTAAAATCATTGATTTTATAGCATCATTCATATTTTATAATCTTCTCTACAAAACTGAATTTGATTCATATTCAGTACACACTTTAACAGCCAATTCGTATTTTCGATTTGCTGGAAAGCCCCCATTTGCAAATAGTCGAACCTTGCTATAAGGATACAGAGTGTATATTTCCATTTTTCTTTAGTCTATTTCAATGCTTTTAACTCCACTTAAGAGGATACCGGATAATCTCTTAAATGAATAAATTTCTATGCTAAAATTTGTGCCAACTCTTGTTAAAAGGATAAAATAACTGTATATGAACTGTGATGTCATTGGCAGACACATTCCCTCTACTATTTCAGGTGATTGGCAGACCCATTCTGAATAATTTGTATATTCTGTTTATAATAGCCACTTTGTCATTTCCCTCTAAGCCAATGGACACCGTTGCTTAAAATTGCCGATTAGTCAGTGATAGCATTGCCATGATCCCCTTTTATTGCAGACCTATTTTAACGGCCGATTACTAATGCACTTATGTGGACAGAGCACGAAGAGCACATGGCTATGTAGGTAGGGAGGTTAGGCAGCGCCCTGGTAAGATTTCAAAAACACACTTGTTTCCGATTCCTGCAATGTTAACAGTTTCAACAGCTTGAAGACTCCCAGCTCTCGCAGTACAAGTGACTGGTTTTTATTGTCTGTAATTTTTTTTCTTCATTTTAATTCTTATATACATTATATGTATTCAAAGAAGATAATGAGACTGAAGATTACAGGGTGATTCAAAATGTCTGGCATTTCAAAATTTTACTATGCATTTATTTTATAACAAACTAACCAGACTGGGTTTAAAATGCAGGAAAACTCGTATTTTTTGATTCTATCATTGCAAATGTTCTATGTGACTCCCTTGAATCATCCAGACCATGTCAAGACGATAGTCAATCTCATCCCAAACTCCTTTCAGCATGTTTGCTGTTGCTGGTCCCGTGCGTTTGCGTTTACAAAGACATCCAGTTTACAGAAATTGATCATACCACTTACGGATGCAATCAGTAGGGCAATCTTCATGAAATTGCTACGAAATGCCTGCTGGACTAAAATTATAGTTTGTTTTTGAATAATCCAAGATGCAATATGCCTTTTCATTCACAGCCACCATCTTTACTTTTATCGCGACACTAGTGCCACCTGAGCCTCCAATTGCAGGAAGGTTAAAAATATTTGATTTTTCCTGCATTTTAAACCTGGTCTGGTTAGTTTGGTATAAAATAAACGCAGAGTAAAATTTTGAGATGCCAGACATCACCCTGTACTTCAAACAAATCGTGAATACAAAGAGAAAAGGGAAAGAAAAATTCTGCAAACCTAGACTCGAACCAGGGACCTTGCCTATCGCTGGCTAAGCTCTAACCAATTGAGCTATTGCAGACAATGAAGCACCAAGCTGTTACAATATGTCCAAATATACTTCGTTGAAGTCCCAAATTAGCTCAATTGCCACAGCAGCCCCCGACTCAAAAGTCGGAGATGCTCCTATCCTTAAACCATCAAAAAATTGATAAATTCAACTCAAAGAGAAGATAATATACTGAAGATTACTTCAAACAAATCGTGAATACAAAGGGAAGAAGAAAAAAAAAAATCTGACCTGGACACGAACCAGGGACCTTGCCTATCGCTGGTCCAGGTCGTGGAATTTTTCCTTCCCTGTTCTTTGTATTCACATTACATGCATTGTCAATGTATCCCAATTTTATACTAAATTTAAATAAAAATCCTAACTGCAGATAAAGGAATGCTCTGCTTAAATGGATATTTTCTTCTGGTCCCGAGGATATCCTTATAGCAAGCCTCGACTGTACATGCTGCTTCGTGAAACCAATAGATGTACAGGTTGAATTTTGTAGGGTGATCCTTAGTGAACATCTGAAATCCTACAGAGATTTGATAAAACTGATTTACTATTTATCTTAGTGGAGTCATTCATGTGTTCTATTAAATGCCACTATTCAGTTGCTCTTGGGCTCCTCGGGTGGAATCTGGGGTCACATGTGTAACTATTCTGGCATAAATGTCATTATGACCCAAATATCACACTTTGTGTGATGCACATCGATTACTGTACATACAGTGGTCACAAAGTTAGGGAGATTTCAAAATGAATATGAAGCAATTTAAAAAGGAAAATAAAAAGCATTTGAATTTTATTTATTAAACCAGAATATACGGAAATGTCAAGTCAAAGAAAGCTGTCTGATTATGCAGATGAGCTGCTGTGATTGAGTAGCGAGTGACAATTGGAGATGGTGAATAGAAGCATGTTACACTGGATGAGCTCCACTCATTGCCTGTTCAGTAGGATATATGATCACCCTGAACTCAAATTCTGACAGCGATAACGCATGGACAGGATTGGATTCTCCAGTAGTTCTGTGGGATCCTCTGCCACTCTTACTTCAGGTCAATTTCCAGCTCAAGAAGTGTTATAGGAGGCATTGGACTGTTACCAGACATCTTCCCAGTGCATCCCAAGCATGTTCAATGGGATTCGGGTCTGGAGAACGTGAAGTCCATTCCATGCGTTTGATTCCTGCCTCCTGAGGCATGTTGAGATGTGCACAGTAGGGCCTTGCATTATTGTTCATGGAAAAAAAAGTAGAGTTTCTAACTGCTCCAGCATCTTAATACTGTAGAGTGCAGGATCTCATCTGGATATCTGATAGCAGTCAGCAATCAGTTTCTGATGACCTGGAGGTCTTACGAAACTGGATTCTGCCCATTTCTCGTTCATGCTAGATCAGAACACGACTGTCAGGCTGCAGACTGAATATTGACTCAATAAAGAGGACAGTTGACCACTCATTACAGGTTCAATGATGATACTCATCAAGTCCACCTTCTATGGGTTCAGCAGATAATGGAATGCATATAATTGGTTGCAGGACATACAGGCCAACATAATTGAGCTGATTTTGTATTGTCTGGGTGCATATCTGTCCATTGGCAGCAAGAAACTGCCCCCACAGGTCTGTTACATTATTATGCCTGTTCCTTCTTACCAATAATGTCAAGTAGTGGTCATCTCTTGCTCTTGTGGCAGATGGGCGACCCTGCTCTTGTCTTCTTATTTGAGTCTTGAAAGCGATTCCAGTAACGACTGCTACTTACACTTTGGGATGTTCCAAGTGCAGCTGCCATTGTAGTCTGCCTGACCAGATTCAAGGTGTCTTATGGCTTTTTAGGCTTTGGATTTAGACAAATCGTGTTACATGGCCATTGCAAGAGGAAGAAATTGCAGAGTATGTCCTTTGATCTGCAAATATGCAGTAGATCCGACTTTGTTATAGTGCATTTTGACCAATGAAATGAAATTTTGGTTTTGCGTTGACCATTTGCAGAATCTGACAACTTTCTTTGACTTGTCATTTGCTTTTCTGGTGTTCTTGTTTAATGAACAAAAATCAAATGCTTTTTTTTAACGCAGTGGCTACCATCCCGGTGGAGCGCAGTGATTGGTTCATCTAATCACGTGATACGGGAAATGGCGGCCGCGATTAGATCGTGATTCGGTGTGTTTTGAAGTGGGGCAAAAATTCTATAGTTTGCTAGAATTAGAAAATCTATTAGAGCTGTACAAAAAAATCGAAATTCGTACTTTTGGAAATGAGGCTGTAGATCATTAGAACACTCACTACAAGCGTGCGATGGGAGCGAAGGCTCTACTCAAATACTACGAAATGAAGTTCTCATATGTTTTTTGGTGGACAAACCTATCTGCTTCCGAAAACTCCTAAAATTTGAAGTAATATTATCAATTACAATGTTATTGGTTGGTTCGGTCGGGTGATATTATTTTTCACATTGCAAGACTTTCATATAAGGCTGTGAGGCATTAATTTCCTTTATATATCGCTTTATGTTATTTTGTCATTGTCAGTTGGGATAATACAGTAATTTTACATTAACAGATAAGCATTAAGCAGCTAACACTGATAAAATAAATAGAAGTAAAAAAACAGTTTAACTAATTAAAAAGTTTATTTAATTACGGTTACAGGCATCTCTGCCCGTACCACGTGTTTACATGAGCCAATCACCGCGCCCCAATGGGATTGAAGCTAAATCCCAGTACCAGGATGGTAGCCACTGCGTTTTTTTAATCGCTTCATGTTCAGTTTGAAATATCCCCTAATTTTTGTGAGCAGTGTACTTTTGAAATGCATTGCTTTTTAAAATTTGCTGTTGCCTATTGTGTGGTATAGCACTGGCATTTATTGACACAAGATTATAAAGAAATTTACTTCATATATCTAATGACTATTTTTATTTATTGTATTTTTTTTTTTTTTTTAACTGAAGGAAAATAGCAAATTAAGAGAACAAGTTTCTCAGTTAAAAAGGAAAGTTGATCGTCTCCAGCAGGATCTTAGAGACAAAGAAGGAGTTAGAAGATTTGATCCATCTAAAGCTTTTAAACACAACAAAGAAAATGATGCATCTTACATGGGACGTGAGTAATGCAATTTCACGTAATTGTTATTGCACCGATAAATGAATGTTCTATACTTTCTGCTTATAACCAGTGGCTAGAATATGTCTATGAAATAAACTAATCTTGAATTTATTATATAGGGTGAGCAGCTGATAAGGAAAATTAATAATAAAAAAAAAAACTGTCAAGACTAAAAAAAATTTTTGGTATTATGATCTCCATCTCAAAGTTTTAAACTGTTGGTACTGTAAGAGTCGTAGCAGGCTGGTGGTGCTAACATCTGTCATATTGAAAATGGCATATGTGAGAGAGAAAGCTGAATATGTTCTGTGGTTTCATGAGACTAAATCACCGATGAGCATGCACAGGAGATTTAGAAACTAGATCCTCTTAACAGCATCCAACATTAGTATGACAAGTTCATAGAGATATGAAGTGTTGCTGACCTTCCAAGAACTGGTAGGCCTGATGCAAATGACAACGTGACGGAGGCTATCTGTCAAAGCTTTTCAAAAAAGTCTTTGCTAATCAACTTGTGCTTCAAGGGAACTTTGCATACTTCAGCACAATGGTTAAAGTTCTACACAAGAGCCTTTGTTTGCATGCTTATAAGGTGCAAATCATTCAATGACTGCCCCCGCCATCTAGCCTTTGCTGCGGAGATTCTCGACCGCATTGAGGATGGTAGCGACTATCTTCGACGCGTGTGTTTTTCAGATGATCCCACTTTTTAAGGTATCTGGGAAGGTGAATAAACACTGTTTGGATAAAGGTGTCTGAAACTCGCATGTTGTGGTCGAACATGAAAGGGACATTCTCAAAGTTAATGTGTGGTGTGGCAAAATCCATAAGATTATTGGATCTTTTTTGCTGAGTCCTCCATTATATGACCGGTTTATTTGGACATGCTGCAGTGCTGTGTAGCACCTCAAGTACAGGAGTATCGACAAAATTTATCAACAGGACTGTGCCCTGCTACATTGAGCATTATTTATCAGTTTGATTCCCTCTATTCAATGTTTCCCAATTGATGGTTTGGAAAAGATGGTCCTACAGCATGGCCTCCACATTCTCCAGACATAACATTGTTAGGTATTTTCCTGTGGGGATATGTTAAAGATAGTGTTTGCTACAACAGTCCCTGGCACGAACAAGTAAAAGGCAAAAATAACTGATGCAATATTAACAGTAGCAGAATGTGGCGAGAAATTGAATATAGTCTAGATGTTCTCAGAGCTACGAAAGGTGCACATGTTGCAATGTTACAAACAAGGTGAAGAAAAACTTGGAGATGATCATAATACAAAAACTGTCTAATCTGGCAGTTTTATTTTGATTAATTTCCTTTATCAGGAAAAGACTTTGTGCTCACAGTGTACAAATGCTTTTTCTTACATATTTTTCTTTCTTTGCAGGGTCTGAGAACTATCGGTGAATGTGCCTTATAGATTTGATTTTTTTTCAAAAATTTGTTATTATTGGAAGAATGACTTGTGTAAATACGTTTTTATGAGACTGTAAATATAATTTTGTGAATTTATACCCAATAAAAATGTACTTTTACTATTTTTTTAAAAATTATAGTTGCAGAAGGGTTTTAAAGAAGTAAAACTTTTCATGGCTTCTTGCGACTATATTTAATATTTAAATTTGCTTTTGAAATTGGAAACTGTTCAAGTTAGAACGGTTAAGAAAGGCCTGTATATTGTTGATATTCACGTTTTAAATTAATGCAGAATGAAATTCAAAAAATGTAATCCTTAAATTGGCAATTCAATAGATGATTTTAGCTGACACTATAAGGAAATTCTTAAGAAAACCAATCCACTTAATTGAATTTTAATCCAAAATGTAAATTATAAATCAATTTAGATAAATCTTTTGGCCAAAATATAAATTGTTTGAAGTTTTTTTTTTGTGTCTTTTAAACAATTATTGAAGAACGTTTAAACAGTATTTTATTTTATACAGTCGAACCCACTTATGAATTTTTAAATGTTTGCAAATTTGTTCGCTTTTTAACCATTTTTATTTATGAACAGTCAAATCTCATTACCACAAACTAGTAATTGCATGCTATATCAGTTCATAATATGTGAAATTTGTAGTTTGCATGACCCGTTTACCACGATCTGTTAGTCTTAGCAAGGCTTTTTATGAACAGCACACACAACAGGGTGGTAATCTGCATACGTGATGTACATAAATACTGTACCGTCCAGGACTCGAGAGAAAACATCTTAGTTGCAAAATTCCACCACTACACGGCAGAAACATTTTGGTGAGTTCATTTTTAAAAGGGTTGGACAGAGATATTGCAATTAATGTCTTATTTTTCTCTGGCAATTGTCATATTTTTCTCCTGCGTTGCATGTTGTCTCCTCGTGTCTGCGTTTTAGGTTGCGCTCGTGCTAACGAGGAAAATCATTTACAGTGTACAATTAAACCACAGTAGACTAAAATTTAATGTTTTTTATTTATTTTTTTTTTAATAACCAAATAGAATTCAGTTCAAGGCTCTACACAAGGGCTGTCCAAGATTTCTGTCCGTGGGCAGCGTCCGTACATGCGGGTCATCTTCCTTACCCCCTATTGCTGCACGTTACATTGATCAGTTCCTTAAAGTCTGGTTGCTAATTATCAATTTGACATTGTAAAAAAAAAAAAAAAAACACGAGGCAGTTTACCATTTTATTTCCTTCGTTTAATGTGACAATTTTCTCGATGTCAGGTAGAATTGTATCCCCCCCCATATCAACAACCATATTCTAATTGCCAAAAAGCTTGTCAAATGCAAGTGCTGTTGAAATGTATGAAGTGCATTTTAGATTTGTCTGCCAAGCTCATCAGTCTCTTTTTAAGTTGATACATCTGACAGCAGCTAAATGGGCTAGGACAGACTCTGTGGTGCTGGAAAGTGTTCGCAAGAATATTGAGCCATGCTGACAGCTGTTGGAGGGTGTGAGGTGGAGTATCCATGGAGCGAATAGCCCGATCAAGATGGTTCCATAGATGCACGACTAGGTTTAAGTCCGGGGAATTTGGGGACCAGGGAAGTACAGTAAAGTTTTCCTCATGCTCTTCTAACTACTCATAAGAAGTCACAATGTCATGCTGGAAGATGCCATCATGCCCAGAAAAAATGGTGTCCATGGTAAGTCAGCAAGGATTGATACATACTTAAATCGATTCATATGGCGATCCACAATGAGTGCACCTAGAGAAAGCCAAGAAAACATTTCAGCTTGTTGCTGTCCACAAATGGTTGAAGGGTATATGTTTTCCGGCGTTTCTTGTCATATGCGCCAACATCCATCTGAGAAGGCAACCTTTGCCAGTCAGTGGATGTTCAGTGTCGGTATTACATGTAAATTCCAGCCTCTTCCGCCAATCCAGTCATTAGTATAGGTGCCCTCACCATCTGTCTGCTGCGGAGCCCCGTACACAGCAATGTTTGCTGAACCGTCGCTCTGGAAACACTTGCGGTAACCCCCTGGTTCATTTGGGCAGAAAGTTGCTCAACTGTAGCATGTTGATTCACCCAAATACACTGACGCAGCTGCCATTCCGCTCTTTCATCTATGGCTAGTGGTGCACCACAATTTCCAAGTCACTTTTTCTATAGTGCCATTTTGCCATGCACGGTAAACATTTACCACAGCAACATGCAAACAGTTCACAAACTCTGCAGCTTTTGAAATGCTGCCACCCTTGGCCTGAAAGCCAATAATCATTCCTTCTGATAAATCGCTCCGTTTTGCATTGCAACAATTGAAATGGTTTTTGAATGCCTACATCAAGCTGTATAGACTTGCCCAATCTACTGATATCGTTTATTGCCTCATTTATTTAGTGCCTTCTGCGATTGGTTATTTAGAGCTGACATCACAAATAGGTGGTGGTCACATTAATATGATTGGACTGTTTACATGATGCATGGGAAGTATTCTTACAGCACTGTTACTCCTTACAGGAGTTTGATAGTTGTCTTTGGTACCTTAGAATTCCTTTTTGAATTTTGAATTCTTTCTTCATGGATTATCCCTGTAATTTGCAAGAAGTGTTGACAAGATGTGGCTCTTTAACACTGATGTATTAAGCAGATTTATTTGGCACATCAAGGAAAAGAAATACAGTAGAGTCCACTTATAAGAGCTACAGATGTAAGAGTAGCCCGGATTTAAGAGCTATTTCTCATGTTACCGAATATTTCCCCTATATTTGCTATATGAAGAGACTCTGCATATTAGAGCTCCCAATGAAAGAACAGTCTGCTTATAATAGTGATATTTTTGATTATGAACAATTCTGTGATTGGTGACTGATCATCTGAGCAAGTAAGGTGCACAGTTGCACACGTATTATGTCTAAAGGATGGCACATCAACGACCACATTTTCGAAATCTATTGATTTATTGAAAGCGTCCCATATGTTAAAACAGGCATGGTTCCTACTTTCTCCAACAACCATTGTGTGTTCATGTTGTAATATGTTCAGAGTGCAATACATATTGTACATAGCAAGAATGGAAAAAACCGGTTTTCTTAGTCTGTGAAAAATTTATAATAGTTAGGTTAGGTTTTTTGGAGAAACCTAAGCAATAGCCCTTAGTAGATGCATGTAGTTTAGTGAAAGCAGCATGGACCCGAATATGTTGATACTTCCTTAGGAGTTCTGCAAATTGGAGCTAGTTGTCTATCTGAAGAGCCTCTTAAAGAGCAGCAGTTCTATGAGAAAAGTCCAACATGTTGATAATTGCAGAAATGCAATTTAGTCCAGTTTAGTCCAACACAGATTATTGTTTGTATTTGAAGTTACTCAAATTTTTGCTTTTGCCCTTCTTGCTCAGATAATATATCGTAGATACTAGAAATTGCCCTTGGACTCCATTGACAATCATGTCCAAAAGCATAATCAATATCAGCAGACTTATTTCAAAGGGTGAAAAATAGTATGTGTGTGCAATGCCACAATGCAAGTGCAAAACAAAAAAAAAGGCAAAAACGTTTAATTAAACATGTTTTATTTCATGAAGTTTATGAAACGGAGAAAAAGAGTATGGTTTTGATGTACACAAAAGACGGGGTAAATGGTGCTAATAAGATATAGTTACTTCTAGCAGCCACATGAGCCTTACACCTGCATCCCATGCTTTCGATGAGGATGTTCAAGAGCTCGGTTGGCAACAGGTCCAGCTCCTGGCAAAGAGTAGTTTGAGTTCTGGGACGGTCATTAGTGGAGCTAACGGTATGCAGTTAGTCTCCCTAGTGACCCTCAGACACACCCAATCAGGTTTATATCCAGAGATCTCGCTGGCCATTTCATGCATTGGCTATCTTCACTTTACAGAAAGACGTCCACCAACAGAATTCTATGAGGACATCCATTATCACCCACAAGAATAAAATCTGGACCCGCGGCACCTCTGAAATCTCTAACATGAGCTTCCGGATTTCATCAGAGTATCTCCGAGCATTAATGATACCTCTGTCAAAGATGTGGAGCTCTGAAGATCCATTTTGCATGATGCCTCCCCAAACAATAACCCCATCACTGCCATACGGGTCCCTATCCTTGATGTTGTTGAGATTATAACTGATGCCATGTTCTCTCCAGATAATGGCTCGACGATAATCTATTTGCAAGCTGAATCTGGACTTGTCAGTGAATATCACGTTGTTCCACTGATCCAAAATCCAATTATGATGTTCTCGACTCCAGATTAAATGGCATAAAGACCAGCTTCCTTTAGCCTCTAGTAAACTGTCTGGAAACTTTTCTTCAGTGTTGCCAGATCAGTGGTTTTTCAACTAGAAATAGTGGATTTGTCACAAAAATTTTGGAAAAATCCACTAAATATTACATTAGAACAATAGAATTAGTGGAATTTTAGTTAGATTTTAGTGAGAAAAATTTTGCTTGCCTGGCTGGTACGTAAGGTCCTCTGGCATCATGCAGTTAATTGCAATTACCAGTCCTGTTGAGTGGTTGTAAACCAGCTAGGCAAGCACGAGCCACAAGCGGAAACGCCTGCTCACCGCTTTTGAAACAAGCGCTCACAGGTTGGGTTTCACTTTCACAAAGAGGGGTCAGATTCTAATACTCTCTTTCATGTCTGCAGTTTTCATTTTTCGGAAAAAACCCTCAGTTATATGGAGTTGCTGTTATAAATTTAGTGTTAAGTAGAGTGCCGTTATACAGGGTGTTTCATAATTGGTGTCCCGTCTTTAGGTCCAAATAATGACTCAAGGGGAAGAGATTGGGGGAAAATGAATATTGATTATTTGGTTTTAATGTCCCCTAATTCAGAATAACATTTCACGTCCCTGAGGGTGAAGGGGTAAGTTTTGAAAATTTTAATTTTTTAGGGGTAGGGGTTAGACCCCATGTGTTATTTAGAAAGTTGTAGAACATCATGTAAAATGTGGGTTTAGCAAAAAACCCGGTGAAAAAATCTCATCCCCTGCCCTTTATCGAGACCAAATTTAGGGCTTCTTATTGGTAGAAATAGGTTTAACAATGGTCGATTAATGATGATGTAACAATGTATGACTTTTCCGTTATCAGGCCTTCTGTCTAGGTGGTGTTGCCTGATCATGGCAGTTCACATGGTGTCTAACCCCTACCCCTACAAAATTAAAATTTTCAAAATTTACCCCTTCACCCCTAGGGACGCGAAATGTTTTTATTCTGAATTAAGGGACATTAAAACCAAATAATCAATATTCATTTCCCCCCAATCTGTTCCCCTTGAGTCGTTATTTGGACCTAAAGACGGGACACTAATTATAGTATAGAGGGAGCACTGTATAATGTACTTAAACTTGAAATTAATTTTAATTCCTTGAATCACTTTTAAGTGCTTTGTCCGAATGTGAATAGAAGGGAATAGTAGTTACTGTGTTTACATTGCCAAGTTATTTCAGATTTCAGAATCAAATTCAATAAAGCAATTCCATTTATCACTCGTCAGTTTGTCTTTATTCAGATTCCCTTCACCCCACTCCCCTTCTCCTTCACTTGTGAGGACTGTTGTAAACCTTGGGTGACCTTGTACTGATCGGATTGTAACATTTCCTGTCTAGGAACAATCTCCAAAGTCTGGAAATCCACATTTTGTGGAATATTTCGTTCTCTAGAGACACTCGTTTGTGACGGTCCTGTTTCAGATCTTCTGGTTATTCTGCCTTTCATGCAAGATCAATTTGGCATTTGTGGTCCATATTAAATGAAAAATCAACCATAACAAAGAGTTCTCACAGCGTGGCTTGGAAGATTATGCAATGTCACTCTGTCGTTTACTCTGCATAAATTTGCATTTCTGAGATAATCCGATTGTTAATTGACATTGGTTTAACCGTCTGATTTACGTGATATTAACATACCAATATTTGTCGTTTTTTACAATTATGCTTAACTTTGGACATGAGTGTACAATCTACCCTAATTTTTCGAATATAACGCGCACCATTTTGCAGTCAAAAACAGTTACAAGAAGCCCTGCGCGTTGTACTCCAGTGTGTGTTATACTCGGATTCATATTTTTAAAGCTGCATCGGCGATGAGAAAAAGCGTTTTTAAAAATCGATAATATCTTCGGATCCAATGTTCAGATTTGAATGAAAATTTCCATGATCATTATACATGCCATAAGTATTCGAAGGATGCGAAGATTAACCCTTTATCCCCACTGTTTACGGAGGCATAGCAGAAGATTAATGTAAATACGATTGTGAATGGGTTTCGAAAGCAAAGCTTTTGCCTCCAGAAAACGAAGCGATCGAAGAAGTAGAGTCGCCAGCATAAGAACAGCCTCGATGCAAGAGCCTCCATTTCAAGAACCACCACCGCAAGTTGCAGCGCAATCAGCTGAATGGATGGAACTTTTTCATTCCGATAGTGAAGACGAAGACTTTATTGGTTTTTTAATTATTAGGTGTTTTATTTGATTTTTTAATTTGTAATATTTATAAAAATTTATTTTAGAAAAACCATTTCGTATCATATTTTTTTTACCATTAGGCAAATCATAAGGGCAATTATAATAACTACCGTAAATGTATTTTATTTTCTAGTATGTATGACATCATACATGTTATACCTGAGTGCGCGTTATAGTCGAATTTTTTTTACAATTCACATAGGTTTATAGGGTGCGTGTTATATTCGAAAAATTAGGGTACTTCTCTGGAATCTTCTTCCTTCTATGAAAAAATATCATAAACCCTATACTTTATTATTTACACTGTTAAATGTAAGCAATGTTTTGTAACCACAATAATAAATCATCTTTCTAACATCAAGTCCTTTTCTTTTTTTTAAGTATTTTGGTAACAAACATTTTTGATGCAACAAATTATACCAACTGATCGGTCCTGAAATCTCGACACAAGGTAATTAGAAAAATGCCCAAGTCTCAGCAGACTATGTGGTCAGGAGGGTTATTGAGATCTGCACCTCAATGCTCTAGGCAACCACAAAAACGAAAATCTGATGCCAGCCTTTGTTATAATCATGTTTTTCAAAGTTCTGAATTTTATGGTATTCACCAAAGTAGAGATACAAATCATTCAAGGCAATAATAAGAAAATAATAAAGAAGAGCTTTAGTTAATAATCCAACATAACTTAAAGATATTACAATGTGTAATGATGAAATAACTCTTACACTGAGTAGGCCTCACCTGGAAACTGTTTACAATCTTTCAAAATAGTCCCTGTCGTACACTATGCATCTCTGACTTGTCTGTACAAATCGTCGAGAGCTCTTGAAAACTCTTCCACTAGCACAGCTTTCAATTCCAGTGTCACAGCAGCTTGAATGTGCGTAATGTCTGTAAATCTTTGCCGTTTTAGAGCCACTTTAAGTTTAGGAAACTGGTAAAATTCCAGTGGTGACAGGTCTGGGGAATAAAGTGGGTGTGACAGTTCAGTAACCCGATGTTGAGCCAGAAACCGCTTTAGAAGCGTAGTGGTATGCGGCCGTGCATTATCGTGCAAGAGAAACCAAGAGACGGGTTGCTTCAGATGTGGCCGTACACCTTCATACACCTGTTTCAGCATTGTACGGCTTTCGCCTGTTGATTTACCCAATTTGTACAAGAATTTCTAATTGATTTTCTGCTCCATGATACGTCACAAAACCACTGTACAGACAAAAGTCGATAATAAATTTATCAAGACTCACAGGTGCACGAAACCCTGGACTACTGTTAATTAAATATTACGGAACACGACAAAAGTGTTGATGATAATCAGGTTGTTCCCATTTTTGATTTGAGGGGCGAATCAACGGAAGGAAAAATGGTTAGGAGCTAGATACTTGTGATCCCCAGTTCAAATTCAGCTTGTGGAATTTTTTCCTTCAGTTTTATCATATATCATTCAAGGCCTATTAATATCATTTCATATAAAATCATTCGATTTTACTGCCTATTTGTATTTGATGAATGATGCGCTAAGATAAACTCATTATACATAAGACAGTTAGCATTTTCCTTCTTTATAAATACTGTATGACAAGACACCAGAAAATGAATGCAAACGTCAGAATTTTATTAAATGTAGTACATGTATATACAAATATATTAACAGAATTAAAAATTTCCTGTGACCTTCTACTAGAAAAGAAAGAGTTTATGGCATAGATGAATTAAGTTTGTTAAAACATTATGAAAGATTATTTGGCATCTACTTTTTAATGTTAAATAACAGTTATTATTATTATTATATGACTAGAGTAGTTTAAAATTTCTAGGATAGGTCTCTGCACATCACAAGGAAGAGATGCCCTTTCCAGTCCTTCATCTTATACTTCCAATAATTTAAAAGTGTAAATATGTTGTTTTTTAAGTACAAACTTAAGGAAACAAAGTCTCCGTTATACATTCAAGCCACACACACAAAAAAATGATTACTGACCTGCAGCTTGGCTTTTCAAAAATATATAGTAAAAATGACTTTTTTCTTCTTTTTTACAAAAGTTATATGCTTGGCATTGCATAAATATTAAGAAAAATTTACAATTATACAAAAATAGACATGATTTACATGAACAATATTCATTTATAATTCAAAACATTTATAAGAACAATTAAAAATATTAAATTATAAGTCATATAAAAATTTATATTGATAGAAAATGTAAATTCCAAGTTCTAAGTTTTTAAGGTGAAGTTTAATGTTTCACTTCTAAAATAGTCCATGGTAGAATGCCAGCTTTGGTCTTGTGCTGTGCCATTACCCATTCATTGTCAATTGGGTACACAATGGTCACTACATCACCTTTCTAATATATTAAAAAAAAAAAAAAAGAATGAGAGCAGTAATAAAATATATTTTAAGATACAGTCCTCATCCGATAAGTTAAACCTCGACCTTGAAGGGAAGAAATTTATTCTATTGCTAAAATGGGAGGCAAGAGGATGATAAAAAATCTGATGTAGTACTAGTACTTCCCTGCACTACATCAGATTTTTTTTCATCCTCTTGCCTCCCATTTTAGCAACAGAGTAAATTTCTTCCCTTCAAGGTCGGCCGGCCAGGTGGCTGAGAGGGCTAGGGCATAGGTTTTCTAGTTCTCGAGTCCGCCTGGCCGTGGGTTCAAATCCCACCGTGGACATGGATGTTTGGGTTTGTCCCGGGCTGCGTACAGATATAACTTGTGTAAAAGGCGCAAAATAACCTTAGTAGTAGACGCCTAAATTTCTAGGAAACCCTTCAAGGTCGAGGTTTAACTTATCGGATGAGGACTGTACAACATTTAAATGATTTCAAAGGTCAGTTTATTTGTCACTTTATTATAATTTCATTTACCCCCTTCACAATTAAGCAAATTTTATGCATGTGAATGTAAAAATAAAAGTGTATACCTTACATTGGCAAACAAGCGCTGCATCCCATTTACCTCCACACAAATTTTATACAAAGTAATAAGCACCACGCTCAATTAACTGCCGCAGTGATTATCGAAATTGTTGATGCCGCCAGAGAGTTGATTTCAGTTGATGTCAATGAATAACATATAAAACAGTAAATGATTGGTAAACCCATTCTGTGTAATATGGGCACTTTATCATTCAGTTGTAAGCCAATGGGAACTGCTGCCTAAAATTGCCAATTCCCAGATCTCACAGCAAAAATAAGTGTAATTTTTGTAGGTATAATGGGATGAAGTCAGGTTTTCTATATACAGGGTCTTTATAATTAAAGTTACATTTTGACATGGCCATAAAAAAAACAAACTACTGGACCAAAAGCTATAATACTTTGTAATATTATACAAGAGGGCATAGAAGTTCATACCCACCAAAAAAAAAATTAGTTCAAAAGGTCACCACCAGCATGGAATGGCGCTCTATGCAATATTCGTATACGAAATTAGACACGAAGATACAGGTTAACAAGTCTTTAATCGTTACTAAGAGGTGTCGAACATTTGACACTCGAGGTTCCTGATTCGAATCCAGGTCACAGAATTTTTCCTTTCATTTTCAAATAATATTCTCCAATGATCTCACTGACTTTTTTACGTAATTGAAAAGTTTATTTTCATATTTTTGCAAATCGTTGAAAAACGTTCTGAATATCCCTTTACTTCCTCGTTCTTGTAATATGGGAAGCACCCAATATTTTTTTCCCTTCTTATTTTTTAATAATAAAGCCACTGCAATTAAATCCTTGAGAGGCGGTCAGAACGATGCAGATTTATTTCCTGCTTGATTACCCAATTGGTCTTCTGTCTTCGGTTTCCTATTTTCTGGTTGTTTGTAATTACCATTGCTGATCGCCATGCAGAAGGAGCTATTTCACTCCACTCAATCTCTACAGACTGAGAATAAGCAACAACTGTTGTACATGAACATATAGTAAAGTGAAGAAAGCGAGACATAAGATTCACTTCTACAATGAATTTATTATTGAGCACTATGCATATTTCGGTACAAAGCAGCTTTCTTTAGGTGAAAATCTGTTGCGAAAAATGGACTTTATATCTCTCATTCTTCACTCCACTCAGTCTCTTTTGGCTCAATCTCTTCCTTTCCTACAACTACAAAATGCGATCAAAAAGTTCCGGGAATGGTTGTTTATCTAGCCAACAAATGGCAGCACAAATCCACAAATACAGTAAATTATAGCCCTAACATTCATAAACCAGCTTATCAAAGGATTTTGTTTCATGTGCAGTGGGGACTCTGAAAATACTGCTACGGTGACCACATGTGTAAGGTTCCCTGTGATTTTATCATGACATTAAATTTGAGAAGGAGCAATCTCAGGGAGGACGTTCGGCGAAAGCAAACATGTCTGTGGCGTGGTGAAAAACTGGATGCTCCACCACGACAATGCACCCTCTCAAGAAGCTCTCCTCATGTGGGTTTCTTGCAAAAAACAACAAGATTTCGCTTCCACCCCTAACCTACCCGCCAGGTTTGGCTCCTGCAGACTTTGCCTTCTTTCTGAAAATGAAGATCCAGTTGAAAGGTCACCATTTTGATATGATTGAGTCGATCCAGTGTGAATCACAGAAAGTACTTGACTCGTTTCAACAAAAAGGCTTTCAGGACACAAATCTGAAGTGGCAAGAATGGTGGACTTATTGTATGGCTTTGCAAGGGAACTATTGTGAAGGGGACTCTGTGTAAATGTATTTAAATAAAATACCACTTTCTCTTTTAATGAATCAGTCCCAGAACTTTTTGATCACACCTCGTATTAATTCAGAAAAAAACAATGGGCTAACTAGCTCCATTCCTTAGACCTAAGAGAGGGAGGTAGTTATCCCCAAAAATGTTAGTTGTCATTTGGATAGAGAAACTTAACAATTTAATTGGTTCAAACAAAACACAAATGAACGTGTTTTTTGGGGGTTTTTTTTACCTTGCAACTAAGTTCATAATTCGATCCTCCAGGAAAATCTTGTATAATTTCAGCAGTACATGTATCACATACTTCATCAGCTTTTGGGGAGGAAAGAAAAATTAGAAGTGGAAAAACAATTTACTTCTGTGATCCTATAACATCAAATGTTGAACATCTCACTATATACCAATTATGTAGAGCGATATATTTTATCACAGATTGCTTCTGCTGCTTAGAATTTCATGCTTATGAAGCTTTAGGGAGAAAACTATTTTAGACAATTAAGGATGAAATGGAATTAGTGCAAAATACTTATACAGAAATTATTTCACCTCTTAACCTTACAAATTCAAATGTTTAAAAACAGTGAAGAAAAATCACAGCAAGACCAAGCACAGATACTAGAGTTATGATTCAACTTAGCTAAACGATATGTTGATCACTTCAAGCAAAAAATTCTGGTCCATGATAATTCGGAAGAACTGACTGTTGTGTCCTTCCTGAATGGAGAGTATCCCAAATGTCTTTCTACGAGGCATGTTTTTTAAGTACCATTTTGTAATACGAGTGTTGTTCCGAAAGTAAGTTTCGTAATTTTTTTTCCCACACAAAAACTTTATTGCAAAAAAAAAAAAAAATACAGCATTGCATCATGAACTATACCTTCCACTATTTTCCGACATAGTTGCCACCGACATTGAGACATTTGTCGTAGTGTGTAATCAGTTTGGAGAAAGAGTAACAGCAGACAGGCGTGCCCGAGGCTATTCGAGTACTAACAACATGGTCGCATCCCAGTTCACCAGTGAGGAAAAAATTCAAGTGTAACCCTCCGCAGGAAAGATTATGGCAACAATTTTCTGGGATGCGAAAAGTGAAAGTGAGATTCTCATTGATTTCTTCCATCAATGTGGAACCCTACTGCGACACCCTCACCAAATTTAGGTCCGCCATTCGAGGAAAGAGACCAGGGCTCTTAAGTGAAGGTGTATGTTGTGCTCTTGGATGACAATGCAAAATAACACGCAGCAAGGTTAGTCTCGGGCACGCCTGTCTGCTGCTACTCTTTCTTTAAACTGATTGCATGCTATGACAAATGTCTCAATGTCGGTGGCAACTATGTTGAAAAATAGTGCAAGGTGTATAGTTCATGATGCCATGGTGTATTTTTTCTTGATAATAAAGTTTCCATGTGAAAAAAAATGATGAAACTTACTTTCGGAACAACCCTCGTAACAACAAAACTACTGTATTTTTCCTTACCAGATTCTATATACCTTTAACTAAATTTACTAAATATCCAAGTTTATTTAAATGCTTGTCACATCACTCAATGAGCTTCTGCTTGCCCACTTCATAGAAATTTGCCACCATCGAATTTTCATTTCTTCGTCATTACTGAAACACAGGCTGCCGATGAACTCCTTTAGATACCTGAACAGATGGTAGTCACTGGACGAGAGATCTGGACTCTAAGGTGAGTGTAAAGTTGTTCCCAAGCAAAAGATTTGCAGTACATTTCACTGCTAGATGATAGTAGCTAAACAACGTACGAGCATTGTTAACTGCCGTTTGTGTTATTCTGTGTAGAATGTGGCTGTGTAAGCCAGATGTATCTCAGTTGCAAAAAGGGTTCATAGCATTTGGGCAGGCAAAAGGAAATCCCGTGCAACAGGTAGCAGCTACCTTTTACAAGTATCGAAGCACACAGTCATCCGTTAGTTCAAGAAATGGTCTACAGGTCAGGTGGCAACAACCGTCGAAACTGTGGTCGGAAATCAGTGCTGACTGAACAGGACCAAGGACGAATATCGTACCTGGTCACAGCCAACCACTTTCAAACCAGACAAAAACTGTTGCAGGAAGTCAATAATGGTAAACACGGGCAAGCTTGTGAAAGAACGTTAAGGAGGCAATTGCATAAAATGGACATCTGAAACCAGTTACTTGCAAGCATCCGATGCTCACTCCAGCTCACAAGAAAACTCGTGTACAGTGGTGCAAGCGATACCAGAATTGGACTGTAGATGACTGGAAACATGTCATTTGGTCGGATGAATCAAAGTTTTGTCTTTAATCGAATGATGCTTGACAACATCGTGTGCATAGAAGAAGCAACAAAACCTTTTACACTGATTGTGTTCAAGGTGTGGTGCCGGTCAGGTGGTGGCTCTGTGATGCTGTGTTCAAGTTTTCAATACAATGAACAGGGATCTCTTGTTAAAATTAGCACCAGCCTTAGGCAGCGTCGCTATCGTGACATTCTGGATGGACAACTGCTGCCTTTTGTGGATCACATCAGGGATGTCCATGACCTGGACAATGTCTGCTATGCAGATGATGACATGCAGCACGTCGATTGGGCCACCAAATTTCCAGATATGAATCCAATAGAGAATTTATGGGACCACCTGGAGTAACATGTTAAGTGGAAGAATCGCCATCCAACTAACATTGCCGACATGTGGGATAAATTGTTGGAGATAGATATGGACTATCTAAAGACGCTCATACAATCAATGCCCAGGCGCATTAAACTGTAATTAAAGTACAGAGATGTGCAATGAACTATTAACAGCTGGTGACTAGTTTTTTTTTTTTTTTTTGGTCTGCTTAGAATCTGGTAAAGAAAAAAAAATTGAAAATATATAGAGTAGTTTTGTTTTTATTATATTTTGTAATCAAAACAAAACAGTACATAAAAAACATACTTTGTACAATACAGGCTGCGTACCCCTCCCCCCTCATTTTGAAGATTTAAATTTTTTTATGACACTTTCTAATTGACGTGGCACAATAGGTAAAAGGAGATTCAACTGTGTGATGTAATAGGTGGCATGTATTAGATAATACTAGAATAATGTAAAAAAAACTTACCATCAGGTAGATCTTCAATTACTCTAACAAAGTTTGCAGGTATAAGTCCTATCTTTCCATCTACTACACCTTTGAACCAATAATCACTGACCCTGGAAATTAATGGAATCATCTCTCCAACATGAAAATTTACTTCCTCTTCAGAATCTCCAACAAAATCATACAGAGCCAGACATCGAGGGCCAACTTTAATCATGGGATTCTTATTCTCAAACTAAAAATTTAACATTGTATTCAGAATTTGGAGATAAATATTAAAAGAAAAAGGAAAAAAAAACTGCACTATATTACCTCTGGATCGTCAGGAAGAGGAATAACAACATGAACAAACGAACGGGGAAACATTCCCTCCCTCTCACCTATGCATCCGTAGAGCCATTCATCGTTAATACGATGAATTAAAGTGATAGTCTCATTAACCTGGAAATTTAATTATTAAAACCAACTGTTAATTCAATATTATCTGGAATTCTTGAATATTAGAGTTTAAACATTCTTTATGCTATCTGAAGCAAAGAATCTAATTTCTGGATATTGGGAGACATAACCAATATGTTAAGAAAAGATTGTTAGCTATAACTTTAAAAATGTTTATTTTTGGAAAATGAGAGGACAATCTTCAGATAGAGCAATATAGGTACAGTGGCATTTGCATAATAGTAAGTGGTCCAATCACTGTCATTGTTAAATGCCTTGGACCAGTGCAAGCCATTTAAGGCATCTCTATAAGGATTATCATGGGTTGCACACAGCTTGAAATTTAAAACTCAATAATGTTAAAGCTTTTAACATTTTATCACCAATTTTTTTTAATATAATATAGAAACCCTCCTTTAAATAATCTGTTTGATATTAGGCACATGCAACCATTAGAAATTTAATAATATTTATAACATGCTGCTCTCAACGAAATAGCAATGTATATATGATCTTATAAATAATTATCTTATGCAGCTAGATATTTCAACCCATACATTTATATTCTAGCAATAGGCAGAAATATTTATCAGAGTGTAAATAAAAAATGACGTTTAGACTTAGGCGTGGATTCCACATGCGTAAAAACTACAGCAGAAACCACAAGGCAGAAAATGTTCTGACGTCAGTTCCTGCTTTCTTCTTGCTGGCCGACAGAAAACTCCTGCTTTTTCGAGTTGGATTGAGTCATAGCCTACAAGGCTAAAAGAATTTTCTGTCAGGCAAAAAGAAGAGAGCAAGAAGTGATGTCAGAAGTGTGTTTTCTGCCTTGTGGTTTCTGCCGTTGTTTTTACGCATGTGGAATCCACGCCTTTCTCAGAGCACTGCAGCACAAGAGCAGAAAATTTTCATATTTCGCAGGCACAGACACATCCATTATACAATACCGCAGTCCAGAACTGGGAAAAACCAATTCAAACCAAAGCAGAAGATACTCCTGCCTTTTGAAGTCTTAATTATTTTTACAGGCATTTGAAATTATTTCAAAAAAAAAAAAATACAAATAAAAAGAAATAAGAAAAGTGAGAGAAAAAATTCCAATAGGTTCTCTAATAATGCAATCAAACTCTGTTATAGCAAATTTTGCAATTGTATATTTCCAGTTACAATGGGTTAGTCTGACTTAAATTCCAGGTTTGCCTGTATAAATATAATTTACAAATGAATTTTCTTCTCCCAAATTAAAATTTCAACAAATTTTAAAAAACCCCACTTTAAGAAAATGAAAAATAAAAAAATTAAACGATTATAAAAAGAATTTAATTTACATGTCTAAAAAGATTTCCAAATTTACTATTCTATAAAATTCCCAAATTTTGCAAATTAACATTTATAATTTCCCTATAACCAATAACCAATTTCCATTTGATCCATTGTTTAAAAATATTAAAAAACGTTTTAAAGGAGAGAATATTCAGTTAGTTCCCAAAATTAACAATACAATTAAAAAAAGAATTGTTCAATATGCATTTTTTAATAAAGAAACTAAATCCTGGATGGTGGAGGGTACAAAGAATTGAAAGAATTATATACAGGAGATAAAAATTTTCAAGATTTGGTGGATACCACCGATGTGGTCTATGAAATACTTTGTAATTGATTGTGAAGTCAATTATTGGGTCAAATGGGTTGCCCCCTCATCTTCAGTTTAGAGGAACATGAGAGAGCGATTTGTTTGAATTATGTAGACAATACAGTCGCCAGACATTGTGTTGCTGCAGGTCTTAGAATAAAATGGAGTGGAATTAAAATTTTGGCCAAGGATAAAGAGTTAAAGAAATGATTGATAAAGGAAGCCTTTTTTTATCAATAAAGCAGAGCATACTCTGGCAGCGGCATCACTTGATTTAGATAATAAATGAATGACCATATGATTAAGTTTTCCTTCTGTATCTTGGATAATGTTCTTGGCTTTTTAGTTTCTTATTTTAGTATCATTTCTCCCTTGTACTTCTGATGATGAATGCTGGCACTTGAAAATGTTAAAGCTAATTAATTTTAATTAATTATAATGTTTAATTATAATGTAACAGCAACTGGGAAAAAGACCTTCAGATAAACTGGAGGTCCGGACCCAGTGTTGTCCCCCAACAGGCGAAAGCCCAAAACGGGGTTAATGAAAATGCACTTAAAGATTAACAGAAAATAAGGACAAAGAACTACAAAGTTAAATAAAGCAAATAAGGAAATCAAAAAAAAAAATAAAATAAAATAACTGTCGTTAAGCTTTAAATAAAAGACAACATTTACTATTAAAAATATCCGATAAAGGATAATTCTTATTATAGGAATCGATTAATTTAAAAGCTGGATCACGATGCATAACATTAGTCCTTGTTTTGCCCAGGAACACTAATAACTGGTGCATTCTTAAACAGCTCGAAGTGCGGAACCCTATTAAATTCAGAGTATGCGGGGAGAAAATTCTTCCATTTATAATCTTGATCATTATATTAAAAAACACCTTGCTCAGAACAAGCTTCAAATTAAATAGGGGAGCCAGGGAGGCTTTATCGGGGAATAATGGGAATAATCATAAAAATTTTTAATAAGTTTTTAAGCTTTTGGCGTTTGTTTCGGCTCATTTTTCAAAATTCAAAATTATACTATGAAATTGCTTTATCTTATTTGCGGAATAATTTCCAAATTTTCAAAAGTCGTGCAATTCATTTTGGGACCAGCGGCACCGTTTTGCATTGAAGAAATGCCTATTACGGCCAGGACATTTTTATGAAGAGGTGCCTCTTGTAGCTTAAAACCTGGGACCTTTTCCATCAACGAGTGGAATTTTTCTTAAACCTGTTGAATTTTAACATCTTTTTCAAGTCGATAGTGAATGGCAGTGAATACCCTTCTTTGAAATGAATTGCTCTCAATATGCAGCTAAGTGTAAAAAAGAAAATATTAGTTGAAAGTTATTTAAATTATAGCCTTAGATAAAATATGGAAATTGATTATTGATGATAGGGAAATTATAAATGTTAATTTTCAAAATTTGGGAATTTTATAGAATTGTAAATTTGGAAATCTTTTTAGATAGTAAATTAAATTCTTTTTATAATCCTTTAATTTTTTTTATTTTTCATTTTCTTAAAGTGGGTTTTTTTAAAATTTGTTGAAATTTTAATTTGGGAGAAGAAAAATCATTTGTAAATTACCGTACTATTACCCCCACATTATTTTATATTGAAATTTATAAATGTAACTCTGCCAAAATATAGTGTAAATATCTCTTATAGAATTTGAATGAATTTAAAGCAGACAAAAATTTTGTCCTGCTTCAGGCAATAAATTGTTCAAATGCACTGCGTTTAATTGTACAACCCCTGGCAATAAGTATTTGATCATGCTAAAAATAAGAGCTGAAGTATAATTGATTTTACAAAATATAAAAAAATTAAAATTGAAGAAATTGTTTTTAAATTGTAATGTATTCCATTGCATTTGCAAACATTACAAAAAATAGTAGTTGTCCATTATATAATAATAAACGAGCAAAAACAAATCTTTTCTGAGACCTTCTACAGGAAAAAATTATTTGTTCAGTTGACATCATGGAAAAAGTATTTATTCACTATTTTTAAAAATGGATTGCCCATTACAATTGACAGGATGTAGATATGACCGGGTTTACAAATGCAAATAAGTCCTTTCTTTTTGACACTCAAAATGCCTAAAATAAGAGAATACAGTGAAGAAGAGAAAAAGTTGATGATAAAGCTAATTAAGGAAGGAAAATCACAACGAGAAGTTGCCACAATAATTGGATGTGCTCAAGGAACTGTGGATTATATGTGGAAAAAATACAGAAGCAACAATTCTGTTTCTAATAAGAAGAGAATTGGTGCACCATTCAAGGCAACAAGGAGAGATGATCGAAAACTCAAACAGATAGCTCTAAAAATGAGATCAGCATCATCACCTGAACTAAATATACAGTGGAGGAAATCGAGTGTAAGCATATGTGATCGCACAGTTCGTAATCATCTGAACAAGCTTGGATTCCATCGAAAAAAAGCAAAGACAAAACCGAAGTTGTCTGCCAAACAGATTGCAGCACGATTAAAATGGGCAAAATTGTATAAAGACTGGGACGTCAACGATTGGAACCAAGTCATCTTCAGTGATAAATCTAGAATGTGTTTCGGCTGAGGTGAAGACAATGGGACATTTGTATGGTGGCGAGCATCTGAAAAATTTAATCCCGACTGTTTGGCGAGGTCTATCAAATTTGCGAAAGGACTTATGGTATGGGGATGTATCACATCCAGGGCTGTCGGTGATTTATGCATTGTCCATACAACAGTGAATGCAGACATTTATCTTGGCATTTTGGATACTTTTCTGATGAAAACAATTGAAGATAAGTTTGGTTGTATTCCAAGATGACAATGCATCATGCCACCAAGCTAAGAAAATCAAAGAATTCTTGAAAGAAAACCATATTAAAACATTAGAATGGCTGGCAAATAGCCCTGATATGAATATAATTAAAAATGTGTAGGCAGAATTAAAAAAGAAGAAACATTCCAAACATCCAGGTAACATGTCAAAATTGTCAGATGCAATTAAAAGTTCAAGGAAAGAAATAGATCCATGATATTGTAACACATTATACTAATCTATTCCAAGAAGAATTCAAGCTGTGATCAAAGCCAAAGGCAATGCTACTCAATACTGACATTGTTTGCAAGCAATGAACAAATACTTTTTTCCAAGGAATACTTTTTTTCCAAAAAAAATTAATTTTCTGTCCATAGTTTTCACATTAAGGAATATTTTTTTATTTTTATTTTTATTTTTATTTATTTATTTTTTTTTTTTACAGTGTTTTCAAAAGCAATGGAATAAATTACAATTTAAAAACATTTTTACATGTCTTGTTTTTATTTAAAATTTTTATAATCAATTATAACTCAGCTTGTTTATTCAGAATGATCAAATACTTAATGCCAGGGGTTGTAGATGTAATAAATAAAACTTTACAATGGTTAGTTTCCAGTTTTATTTAATTTCTAAACCACATGTAATCAATAATCATATGTTGGAAATGTCATTTAAGCTGAATTCCTTATACGTCAATTTTTCCCCAGTCCCCTGACTATTTGAATTAAGCATATTATACCATAATTTACTCAGTGATAATTCTTTTAGCACATCTTATTTTTTTTCTTCTGTTTTTGATTGGCGTAACAAAATATTGACTCAATTTCAAGAACAAAGGATTATCAAAACTAAACTTCCACAACTCAGAGGACTATGGAGGGTGTTCTATTGGACAAATGACACAAAACTCAAAGAACACACAATGCAGATGAAGTGCTTGCCATTTATTAAATAAACAAAATTTATTATAAAAAGTTATCAACAGCCGTGAAAAACACGGTTTTGAACATGGAAAGCATTCTGGATGTATTCTGGAAACACAAGGCGGGGGCATATTGAACATCTGTAAAACAATTTGCCAGGATGCAGTGCCACCTATCAGCAATCTTTTGTACCAATTTTTGTTTATTTTATAAATGGCAAATGTGTCATCAACATTGTGCACTCTTCCATTTCATATCAATTGCACCGTCCTCCACAGTCCTCTGTTAAATTTCGATAGCCCACTATACAATTCAACTCAAACAAATTCTCAACTCAAGCTACTGAGGAATTAAACTTAAGCTGCAATAAAAATAAAAACACAGGCTCACCTGAAATGAGAGTTCATCATTTTGTAAGGTTGAATAATCATATAGTGCAATTCCATGTGGTTCTAAACGCTGCATAATAAAAAACATTTATAAGCACATCATATTCTTTTTATTCTGGGCATAATTATTTTGTGAAAAAATTCAAAACTAGAGTAAACACAAAATCTTTACCTGATAAAGAAAAAAAAAAAAAAATTATGTCAGATAGATACACATGGCTTTTCTATTATCAAAATTACTTTTATACAAATTCAGAATCTCCAGAAAAATCGTATGGGAGAGTTTGGCAAAATGCACGTTCCTGTCGAGTGATGGCGCTGACTGCAATGGAAGTCAGTTACCAGCACTATCAGTATTAGCAAAATTACGACTTCGTGATATTTCTTATAAAAACCATTTATAAAAAAGAAAAAAAATAAGAAAATATTCTTATAAAAAAAGAAAATAACAAATTTATTTTCATATTTCTTTTAATCATATTAAATAGGCCAAATCATTGTTTTATTACTGGACCCAAAAGAGTAAATTCATTTAAAGCTGAAAAAAAAATTTGGATAGAGAATTATCCAAAATAAAAATAATACGAGACATTTATGAGATGATTGACATTTTAATAAGGTGTCAACACTTTTATAAAATTTATAAGGATTTTAAAAAATTCTTAGAAGTTATTAAATAAAAAAAATAGTGATAATAATCGTAAACATTAATTTAAAGAAATGCAATTAAATTTTAGTTTTATTTGTTTACTGAGTTGAGGTTAATTACACTAATATAGTAAATCATTTACTGTATACATTTATATAGTGGGCACCACTTAATGCAATCATTTTGGGTCTGGGGCAAATTGATTACTAAAAAAAATTCTCTTCACATAGTTAGTACACTTCAACATGTGCACCTTTCGTAGCTCCGAGAACAGCAAAAAAAAGATTCAATTCTTCGCCGCATATTCGCCAGCACGTCTTCTGTTACCGTCAATATCTCATCCATTATTCTTCCCTTTAATGTGTTCACTTCGGGGACCGGTGTAGCAAACATTTTATCCTTAACATATACCCACAGGAAAAAGTCTAAGGGTATTATATCCAGAGAACGTGGGGGCCATGCTGTAGGACTATTTCTTCCAAACCATTAGTTGGGAAATGTTAAACCGAGGAATTCCTATCTCTACAAACATGTCATGCAAATATTTGATGCTCTTAACATTAGGAGGGTCGCGTACACATAAATTTCTAAATCTCCTCTGCAGGATAATCAGTGATTTAGTCTCATGAAACCCCAGAACGCATTGACCTTTTCTCTCTCATAAAAGCCATTTCTATCGTACCAGCAGTACTTTCTGAGATAGAAATCATAACACAAAAAAACGTAGGCATCTATCCAATATAGTTTTTTTTATTATTACGTTAATTTTCTTTATCAAGTAAAGACTTTGTCAAGACTAACTTAGATTATGAAACTACATATAAGAAATGGAAAGTCACATTGTAATATATGTTGAACAAAAATATGCATACATGTTCAATAACACAGGCAAAAGGTGCTTATCTTGCATACTTTTAAAAACAGGGATCTAAGTAATATTAAAAAATAAATGAAAATTTTTGAAGTTTCTAATTTAATAAATTATTTACATGTCTGTTGATGTCATAATACTGAATATGACTACCATGTTCAATTATATAATAAATTTACCATAATAATATTCTGAGACTTTCTTTAGTTTTGAATTTCTTTTCTATCATCTTCAGAACAATTACAGACAATGAACAGTACATTTTTAATATGTGAGTATTTTCTTCTGTGCTGATTTTATGCCTAGTTTCTAATCCAGTCGGCCCTCTGTATTGGCAGATTTTTTTTTTTTTTTGCTATTCGCATGTACGCAGTTCCTTATTCATGGATTGAAGATAGGGACTTTCTTTTCTTTTCTTTTTTTTTCTTTCGTAAAGTAATACATGTATACGCTGCCAGTACATAATTCTAAAAAACATATTTAAATGGGGCAGTTTAATCGAGAAAGCGGGGCGATAGCTTTTCATGGTTAGCTTTGCATCATGAGAATGTAAAATTTAAATGAATAGCTAAAGAAACAAATTTAATCAAAAATTAATTGTTTAATTAAAATTTAATTGTTAAATACAGAAAGTAGAAAAGAAAACCTAAGCTGTCCAGACACAAGGCTCTAAAAAGTTCTGGTCAGCTGTACAGGTAAAAGGTACACTATTGCCTCCGTGGAAAGAAGTTTCTTTCATCACAAACTATTAAGAGTTCAGATGGGAGACTTCTGAAAATGGAGGAGAGCATATTGCATAGGTGGAAGGAATATTTTGCATCTCTTCTTAATCCGGTGACAGCAACAACTGAGGCACATGAGGTGCACCTTGGAGTGGAGAATAGTCACAGTAGTATCACCGAAGCAGAAGTCAGATGGGCAATTAAGTCCCTGAAGACTGGCAAAGCTGCAGGAGATGATGGAATCCGGTCTGAGATGTTAAAGGCCTAAAATCAGGATGGTATGCTGTGACTGCCTCGGATGTGTCAGGTTGCTTGGATATCTGGCCAGGCCCCTAAGCAATGGCAGACAGGAATTGTGATCCCTATCTTCAAAAAGGGGAGATCAGAGAGATTGCAACAACTATCGAGCATCTCTTTGCTCAGCATTCTTGGGAAAGTGTACGCTAAGTGTCTGTAGAAGAGAGGTCGGGAAATAGTAGACTCCAAACTATCGGCAGTACAGTGTGGTTTCCGACCTGGCCGAAGCACGACAGATCACATCTTTGCTCTAAGGCAAATCTTTGAGAAATCCTGAGAGTATGCAAAAGATGTCTACGCTTGGTTTGTGGACCTCGAAAAAGCATATGACAGAGTTCCTCGGGAGAAGCTCTGGCAAATGTTGCAAGAGTATGGAGTGGATGGGCAATATCTGGTTGCTATCTTGTCTCTGTACGAAAGCTCTGAGATGTGTGTCCGGATAAATGGCATTAAGTCAAGACTGTCCACCGTGGGTGTTGGACTCCGCCAAGGGTGCTTACTGTCGCCCCTCTTGTTCATTATCTTTATGGACTGGATAGACAGGAGCAGCCGAGGCGATGAGCATGTTTGTGTGGGCGACTGCTTAGTGGAGAAGTTTGCTCTTTGCTGAAACCTTGTCCTCCTTGGGTCTTCTAGCACTAACCTTCAGCATGCACTAGACCGGTTTGCAGCCAATTATGAAGAAGCTGGAATGAAGATCAGTGTGGCTAAGACTGAGGTTCTGGTCCTTTCAAGACAGCCTGCATCAGTGCACTCTCCATGTTAGTGGAGCCCCATTGAGACAGGTGGAGAAGTTCAAGTATCTCGGGATTGCGTTCACGAGTGATGGGCGGCAGGAAAAAAAATTGGATCCTCGAATTGGTGCAGCAAGCTGTGTCAGATCTGAACTGTGGCGATCCATGGTAACAAAACGTGAGCTGGGTAACAAAGCCAAGCTCTCAGTCTTCAAATCTATCTTTGTCCCCGTTTTCACCTATGGTCATGAGGCTTAGATAATGACCGAAAGAGTGCAATCGCGGGTACAAGCAGCCGAAATGATATTTCCGAGAGGTGTGGCAGATGTTACCCTACTAGATAGGGTGCACAGCAGCACAATAAAGGAGCCTTTAGGGCTCGTTGGAAATCCTCCATAGGGCTGCTGCCCCCGCGATCCTAACGGATAAGCGGGTTTGGAAAGTAAGTAAGAAAATAAACATGGTAGCTGATTTGCTACGAATCCTCGTACATATGATTAAGAGAAGTTGATAAAGACAGCAATATGATTACATATGGATCAAGCAGCTAAGAAAACCTGAGAGGAAATAAGCATCAATAAAATTTTTTAGGTTGTGATGAGAATAATATTTGATTGCTTTCATTAGGGATAATGCCCCTGTGTGTCAGCAAGACTATAATCACTTTATCATCTGCCCTATATTCATGTATCGACTTCGATATTACACTAAAGTACTAAGTTTGATGATTCACGACAAGTACGAGCTTCTGAAAGAACTGCTCCATTTTTATCCCAACACCCTGACAGTGACCATTCTGTGAAATTAATATTGTATCATAACGATAACTGACAATCACTAATTTTTGATCATAATGGTTATCGGGGAATGTTTAGAAGGATATATTATTATTTCACAGCATGATTACAACGAGAGTGCTCAGAAAAATAAAGGAATGCTTGCATGCAATATCACCCTCTCAGTTGTATATGTAACTGTAGTGTACATATTTAAAGGTGAGTACAGTAAGACAGTAGGCCCCCAACAGGGACTGATATGGTCTAAAAATACCGACAAGTTAGGTCCCTGTGGGCACCCAGATATAATCTACAAGTACAACCATAGAACAAAAAATATAGGGGTTAGTAAGCAATAAATAAAGACTCCATATAAATAGGGGGGGGGATAAAATTAAAATTAAAAAAAAAAAAATTAAGCAATTAGGAATTGAAACAACTGAGCGAAGGAAGACACCAAAAAAAACTCAAACAATTAAACAAAAATCAATGAATCAGTATGATCATGAAATAAAATACAATAACACTGAAACATCTAATTACTGCATGAGAAACAGTTAAGCTTATTTAAATATAAAAATACACATTCCCAATAAGCATTACAAATATCGTGAAAAAATCACATAACAAAATCGATAAATAACTAGCTTACAAAAAATTTGGGTGTATTAGCTTAAGGACACCTAGCAGATCCTGATAAGAACTTAAATAGACTGGTCAGGAAACCTTTTGATAAATTAACATTGATAATCAACTATTTTAAATTAGGGAATGTAAATATAAGAAATAAAGACCGTAGACTTTATCCTGAATAAGACAAATTGGCAAGCCAATAGCTTTTTAACAATTTGCGAAACCTTTGATAAGGAAGAGTAGCTCATATTTCGGTAGGTAAGTATGACCAACACTTGATACCAATAAATGATAAGAAACCAATCATACCTTTTAAATATGCTTTTGTGCCCTGAGCGCGTGGGTGGGGTCCCAAAAGGAACCCTTAAGCAATAAACACCCACGCGCGGCAGAAGCGGTTTGTTTTGACTTGCGCGGGGAGGACAAGGAGCAGACGTGGAATGAAACATTAACAAACAATTTATTCAAATAAAGCATGTTAATATATTATAATATGCAAATTTCTTTGGGGGCCCCACTCTTACAAACTAAAATGATAACAACTCATTAATGAAAAGTTCAATTTATTATTACAGGTTTAACTTCTATCATAAAAGAATCTGATTATGCCTTCTTGCGTTTTCCTGCATGCTAAAAGCATCGCTTGATGCATGAGTGGAATCTCCTGATCAGCAAAGACTGCAATTATTGCTAACACTCCAACTGCAATACAGCTACTCGTCACTACCTTTAACCCACACCTAAACCTCACGACGATTAGGGGGCTCTCAGGAAGGGCGTCGTATTCTCCTTTACAAAAATCCGGACTATGGTGGCACTTACAAATGGCACACCTTAGGGTGGGACAACGGGGAGAGAGTGATAACCCCTTATACAAAATCAACAGATGCTTATACGCCACACAATTACAAACTATACACCCCCTAGACGCCTCTTGGCTTAATTAAGGTACTACACATTGGCTGACACACCAAAAAGGGTTTTCCAGGCATAGATTTTCCAATATTGCTCCTATTAAACTGTTACCAATCCGTACTCATGCATCCAGCATAGCTTCACAAATCCCGAGAAATAGCCGGTTAGCATCACAGATTGCAAAATAATACAGAGGAATAAATTTCTGACACAAGGGTCGCTTGAAATCGGTTATAACCTCCTGCAATTAGCAAGCACTGGTGGGAGTCAAGCATTACGACCCATTTACTTAACGTAAATATAGCTCTTCAGCGTGCATATGCAAGAAAAAACGACAGCACTTGAGATTAGACTTGAACTTGATATTGCACTTGACATGAATCGGTTTATACGGGTAGAAACATAACTCTGTTCCGATGGAATAAACCCGGGTTCACAAATGCACAAGCTACACAAAATAAGAGAATAATTAGAGTCGATCTCACCAACTAGAAGTGAAGACACCGCCGACTTCTTATCTTAGTAGATTGCAATAACAAAAGAACGTCGATCGCAGCATTCCACTGGCGAGGCTCTAAAACGGACGTTCCACGGGGTTACTCACTGACTTCATTAAAACAGGACAGATAATTTCATTTGATCATTTGCTTAACAGTTATCAAATGCATCTGAACCATAGAAACTAAACTTATCATTTACGCCAACTTCCTTTGACGATCGCTCGTTAACCATGAACGAACGCTACCGCAAGCGAGCTAACCTCTCTAACAACAACCGTTGCCCAGAACGGTCTCTTCTACAAACGATTTAATACAATACCTTTGTTGTGAGCTAAATTTCTGGAAACGCCGCGACAACAAAGCGTTAGTAAGATCGTTACCATTGTCGCCACAGCCTTCCAACCTTATTATTGTTGCTTACAATGCTGAAAGAATTACAATATCACTAAAGAAAAAACAACTAATAACACAAACTGTCAGCAAATAAGCTCTTAAAATCTCACCAACTACACTCAACCAAATACTCCCCTCAAACATCACAACCACTACAATTACGCTACACAATTCACAAGACCGCAATCAAACTAAATTCACATAAACACAGCTAGAAAAATTAATTAATTTTCAACATTCTGTACATAACCAAAAACACACACTGACACCAGTCACACTTTATAATATCTGTGTGCAGCACTATACAAGGTGATCATGAAAAATTGTGTATAACTGTAAGCAATGACAGGTGACCAGAATGAACATTTTCTTTTAATACAACATGGATCCGAATTTGAACGCTGAGATATGAACAGAAATAAATATGCCGCCACCAAGATCAACAAGTTAAAAACACAGGTTCTGCAATGTCTAGAATAATGAATTTTGGAGGAATAATAGGGTACATAAAACTCTGTATACCGTGAAAATTTGATCGTATTCCAACGAGTAGTTTCCGAGTTACGCACTCACCATCGTAACAGTGCTCACATGCGAGTACTAACCAGCACATGTAACGATGTTGAGTGTGTAACTCGGAAACTACTTGTTGGAATTCGATCAAATTTTAACGGTATACAGAGTTTTATGTACCCTATTATTCCTCTAAAATTCATTATTCTGGGCGTTGCAGAACCCGAGTTATTAACTTGTTGATCTTGGCGGCGGCATTTTTACTTCTGTTCATATCTCAGTTAGCGTTCAAATTCGGACCCACATTGTATTAAAAGAAAATTTTCATTCTGGTCACCACTGTCACTGCTTATCTTATCTTGTACAGAGGGTAGATTATCGCAGAACAATAATCTGCAGCACTTACTTCTTCAAGGGAGTTTTGCGCCATTCCAGTAACTAACGACTGCTAAGAGACGACAGTAGCAGCCGGGACCGACAGCTTAACGTGCCCTCCGAAGCACGGGTCTGTCACTGCTTACAGTTATACACACTTTTTCAAAATCACCCTGTATAAATAAAAACAATTTAGTTTTGCTGAAATAAAGGAACTAATAGTGAACGGTAAAACTAATTTATTAGCCTGAAGCGTTTCGGTATTACGTCATCATCAGAGGCAAAGGTCTACATATTTTTACTGCACAAGTTTTATTGTTCATTAATAACAAAATGCTATTTGGCAGTGACTGAATTTCCATCGTTAAAAACATTCATACGGTGCCCAAAAAAAAAAAACAGGTTCGGGAATCACCAGCCCAATGAAAGTAGTTCAGAAAGAAAGTGTACAGAAGCTCAATCTATGATTTAAATCTTAACTCATTTCGTACATATGCTTAGATCACAAATACAGTACAAATCTTTACCCATATTTTGCTTGCCTGCAATCGCAAATTTTAGATTTTCTATCAGAATGTAAGAGAAAAAATCTCCATGTCATGCAATTGACATTTGTCTCTGAAGCTTTCCAAATCCAACATTTTTTGAGATAACGCAGCCATATTTAATTTACTGATAAATTAATAGCTAAAGTTATAATAAATTGGTTTAAACTAACTAATTAATTTTATTATTTATCAATGCAGAGTATATTACAATCAGCATAATTTTACATCGGTCTGTAGTGACGGCTCAACCGTTGAGCCTCAACATTAATTTTCAATTGCGAACTGGGAAAAGGTGAAAAAAAAAAAAAAAGAAACATTAAAAGCTGAGATTTTGGCCACCTGTCAGCTAATGTTATTCAAGCATGGGGAAACTAAAATAAATTTTATTTACTCATTTTCAATATAAACATCAATTTTTGACTTAAATCTTCTTCTAAGGCAATTAATAAACTACATATAATGTAGAATCATTATGTAGATTCTTTTAATAAACATTTGAATTTCGGAAAACATCTTTTAAACATCTGAGAGTTTGAATTTTCGTGCTCTCCTCTATGTAACAGCAACTCGTATATATAACATGAATTGGTCCCAATGTTGCCGTTATATAGAGGGAGCACTGTACATAATTCCTAAAAAAATTCTGAGGCTGTTATTAAAATAAGAAATTCCAAGGGTGATTGAGGAATAAATGTAGAAAAAGGGGTTTCAATGATAATTAGTGCGACATCATTGCTTTAATTATTTGCCTATAACCTCACTCCCCGGATTATCCTATTTCTCAAGTATCAAAGGATCAAAGAGTGCTTTCACTTAACATTAATTTTTTCCAATATTTTATAGTACTTATACAATGTGTGATCCAAATTTCTCCAGATAGGAGATCTATAATCAAAATGTGAAATATTTTAATTCACAGTTCTTCTGATGAGCAAGGTGACTGGGGAAGGATAGCCATCGAATTCTTGATCAAAAACTGTTGAGTGTTCAATGAACAGTGAGCAGCGTGTTATCGCGATGAATAACCCAGTATTCTGCTCGCCACAATTCCTGTAGTTTCCTTCCGACATCTTCACGAAGGTGACTTCAGAACATCACAGTAGAACTGTGAATTGGCAGTGTGACCTATGGACACAAATTCTTTACGTCATGCAACGCGTACAATTTCTAACAAAACTGCATCTATACAGGCGAGAATTGCTTCATTAACGATGAAATTTTACGTACCCTAGCTCACAAAACAAGTACCTACTGCCATGCATCAACATGCATTGAAACTATTTCATATTTTGGTTGTAGCTAGCCATTTGAAAATTTGGAGCGCACCTTGTATTAATCGTTTTTAATTGAAATTTGCCTTTTGCATTATTATTATTGCAAAAGAAACGTTTAATAACTTTGTTGTAGAAAAATACGCTTGTTTTTATTTTATTGCATCACTCTGTATTCTCAGATTTAGCACTGATTTCCGTATTGACTGGATTTTTGCATAACCTAACCCCCATGAATACGGAGGGCTGACTACTAAAATAATTAGCAGATCACTATTGTGACTGACGTGTTCTAATCAGGACACTGTGGGCTTCATCAACACATTAAGCTCATGCGTTCTACGCCAGTCTTCAAATGTAAAATATATCTGGTTGCTTAATTAACTTGAATGAAAGCCTTGATCATGCAAAAATAAGGCTTTTAATGAAGTTTTTTTACCTGTATTCTATACTGAGTTTAATAATCTATAATTATTCTCATTTAATAGGAAAAAAGTACGTTCAAGGATGAAGGACAATTTTTTACATGATAATAAGCAAAATGATTTTCAGCTTTGGTTAAAATATAAATGCCTTTATTAATTATATCTCAACATTTTGCTTCTTAAGTTGGTCAAAGTTTAAGCATTTGGTTGGTGAACAAAGGGAAAAAAAGTTTCAAAAATTTGCTATTAAGTGGCACTGTTATCCTAACTATGTATACTTGACATGCACTCCACAAATATGGTGATAAAAACAATCAACAGCAGAACATATTTCCCACTGCATGCAACAAAGCAGAATACATGTAAAGACCATTCCATTTAGTTGACACATTCATGAAAGATTTGAAAGCACACATCATGCATCATATCTATAGCGTCCTGACACAAACAACAAGATCAACGGAGATACACAGCCAGCAAGGTGCATCCAGGAGATTGTTTTACCCATTCTCCTGCCTTTCTTGCAACAGGAGCGTAATGTGCTGTTCCCAGTAGGATAAAGCATGCCCACACTCTGCCCGTGCTACCTTACAAGCTCGCCAACATGTGGCTGACTTCCCTGGCCAGCAGGATCTCCAGACTTAGACCCAATTGAGCATGTTTGGACGGTACATCCATTGTTGCAGCACACAAGCTACAACACTTGCACAATTGCATCAACAGGTTCTGGACACTTGGAACAATAAATCTCAGGAAGATATCCAGCATCTGTATAACCGTATGCATGCAAAAGTTGAGGCCTGCATTCATGCTTGTGGAGAATATAAGACATTAAATTGTTCTATAGATACGTTCTCAGTCGACGTCATCAGCGTGCTGATGCAGGGGATTGTGGGATACTGGGGTGAAAACAAACAGCCGTTCTGCATTCGTTTTGCCACTCTCCAGTTTCCGATTTTATTTTCTGTTTTTATAATAATAATGCACTTAGCAAACACTAGTTCAAGATGCTTTTATCTTCTATAAATATATTTTTTTAATATTTTTTTATTTTAATGAATATTTTTCAAGTATATCATTTTCTTGTAAAATACAGTCAATTCTCGTTAATAACAAACCGGTTAATACGTAATTCCGGTTAATACGAAGACATTTTGTGGCCAGTCCCCGAGAAAGCAATTTCTATGTAAATTTTTCCGCTTTATATGAACAAATTTTTATTAAAATACGGTTTATACAAAGGAAAATTTCATAATTTTATTGAAAAAGAGTTTTTAAGAACAATTTTAATGATAAATTTCAGATTTTGAAGTGTAAAGTTAATAAAAATAACTTTTAAAGCCATTGCATGTATTACATTAGCGGGATACGTGATTGCTTCTGTCAAAAGATAAACGTGTGATTTGTTCTGTCATATGGCTTCTAATTAGCGTGAAATCTGAATCACGTGCTTTCAAACTGGCGGGAAATCTGATTCGCGAAATATGATTGGTTCAGCTATTCTAGATCTGAAATCCTGTCACATGGCACTCAAATCTGTATTAAAACAAGTGCAATATCGAGATCGTTTCAAATCAATTTTGTCATCGCTACAATGCAGAGCAGTTATCCAATTTTATTATTTAATGTCAGCCTCAAGCAAAGGGAAACGAAAGGATCTTTCATTAGATCTTAAATTACAAATTCTTAATGCAGCGAAAAACCAAATGCTATAAAAGGGCAGGTTGCTAAAGACTTTGACATTCAGATGTTAACATTATCAATGATTCTTAAAAACTCAGAAAAGATTAGATAACAGGCTGAAATGAGTGGAACTCTGGGAAGAAAACGAATGCATAAAGCAGCACACAAAAATGTGGAAACGGCACTTTTAACATGGTTTAAACAAGTAAGTTAACATTTTTTCTGTTCCAGTATAGTTCAGACTGTAGAAATTACTCTAAGCTTTTTAACCTAACCTATTAACCAACGAAGAGATCGTGCAAGAATGTCTGGACGATAAGCAAGATGGTGCAGACGAAGAGAGCGATGATGATGAACCAATTCAATCTGCTCCATCAAATCAGAGAATGTTAGAATTGATGGAGGAAATTAAATCTTATATAATATATAGTCAGGATGTTCCTGAAGACTTATTTACGTTATATTGTAAAGTGAATAGTGATTTAGGCAAAAGATTTCTCTTGGTGCAAAAACAAACTGTTATTACAGATTTTTTTTTTGAGATGAATAAAAATTATTTCTAACTTAAAAGTACTCTATTTCCGTGCTTATTTCATAACAGTTTTAGTATTGTTGGTTTATACGAAATACGGATAATATGAAAAATTTTCTTTGTTCCCACAACTTCGTATTAACGAGAATTCACTATCAGAAAATTTGTCGTTATCTATAACTCAGATTTACTTTCACTGACACGACTGCTGATAATATTTCAATATTTATTTTAGATTTATCACTGCTCCAAAAATCATTAATGAGGAAAACACCCATTCGACAGTGGAATTTTACTGTCAGACATATTGCAAATTCCAATAAAATTTTTAAATTTACCGAGGGTTGTGTTTGAAAATGTTTAAATACTTCCGCCACTGCACATGTGTCGACTTTGGTTATCTTCCATTTATTAATTTTATATAGTCTAAATATAAAAACATTTAGGCTTGCACCCTGGGTTTTCCTCTTCAGCTTTGTTGATTTTTTTTAATTAATATCAACGCGACGAAGTCGCTTTTAAATCTTAAAAAGTGACTTTTCAGAGTTGTTGTAAGCAATTTTAACTCCTGGGCTGAGAACTTTGGATTGTGCAATTTCTTCAACAGTTTAATGAAATATAATTACTTGGCTGTAAACAAAATAAATTGAAATGGTGGAATGGAACATTCGCACAGGTCTCTCACTTTATCAAGGAAAAAATTTTTGTAATAGAGGGGGGGTAAAAAATTTTTCCCCCGCCGGGGGGTGAAAAATTTTTGTAACGAGTGGTAATTTATTTTTATTTTCTTTTAAAAACCTTTACAATTCAAATTTGGCCCGTCAGAGCGAAACAATTTATTTACCAAAGTTATTCGATTATGAGAGAGGAATCTGTTCATGTTGAATTTATTGACTTTGGCTTGATGGAATGTATCAGTTATGTCTTAAATATTAGAAAAAAACAAACAAGTATCTCTAAAAAAGGTTTAACTGAATTTAATGAAAAATATGTCAATGCAGTTCGGTTCGCTTGTATGAACACTACAGACATTTTTATCATTTTTTGAAAATTTTTTATTTATTTATTAGTACTGATAATCCAATACGTCCATCCAGGGCCTGTATGGCTAGAAGCCGACGAGTTGGGTCCCTGGATGAACCTGGATTAACAACTGTGTATGATGGTCACAGCAGCCGGGGGGGGGGGGGGGGGATCGAGAACCACGGATGGTCACCCATCCAGTGACTACCCGTGCCTGATGTTGTAAAACTTCACAACAGTTGTTTCAGTGAAAGCTCACCAGGCCATGGCCTCTCCAGAATATAACCAAAAAATTGTCATAAAAATTCCTTCAAGGCAGCGTTTAAGGTACCCTGTAACAGAGCATTAATTTCCCATTTGGTTCTGTTTTTTGCCCTTTCAGAAGAGATAGCTGCAGAAAATTGATCACATACGTAGAGACGGAATTTTTTTTTCTTTCAGAATTTCAATATATCTTTTCGGATCATAAGTTTTTAAGTGAATTTCAGGAAAAAAAATATTTTTGAGTTGGGGAAACGAACACAGGCCAAGATAACACAAATTCTTAGGTTTTGACTGCTGTACAGAAATATACTTTTTGGTCGGTCACTATAGCTAACAAAAATACGATATGATCAACTAAAACAAATTAATTTATCCTTATGTACGTCCTCTTAAGACGAAAAGGACCTTTAAAATATTTAAATGGCCTGAAAACAGGTCGTAAACAGCAAGGAATTCGCATAGAACACAATGAAATTCTCAGTTTGTTTTCACCCCAGTATCCCACAATCCTTAGCGCAGACCGGAAATGAGAACGTCTCTATTAGGACTTTTGGGGCACCCTGTACTAGGATCCTGTGCACATAGTGTTGAAATTTAAATCATATCTTAAATGCCACTCATACTATGCTCTTGTGCAATTTCATTACAGTTGACCCATTTCTTCCATGTGTTGCATTTTTTTTTTTTTTTTTTTGCCAGCAGTGTATTCAATTTCAAAAAGTTAAGAAAACTTTAAGAAAATGAACAAGTGCATGGGTTTAATTTTTAGAGTGCCCAAAATGAGGCTAGGAGTCATACTTTGTACACATGTAATGACTGCCCAATGGTTTAGCAATAGCTCAATACCTGGACAGACAATAAGAGTATAGGGAGTGCAAGTGACTACATCATAGCTAAGTCATTTGCGTGATGAAGGGGCCAAGAGCCTAGGAAATAAGATCACTGGTTCCAACCATTGGAACCATGCAATACAGGGACCAACAATATACGTATACTAGTGACGTTGAAACAGGCAGCCAGTAAAAATTATATCTCTTAAATTATTATGTGAATTTGTGTAATTTATTTCATTAAGACATTTATTACATTTATATAATTTATAAATTAATATTAGAATGCTTTTTAATCTTTTAATGAAAGAATGCCAATGTTGCAGATCTTTCTTTCTTTTGGAAAACGATAGATGTGTAAATCACTGTTTTGGCTCCTTCTTGAGCAGTGAGGAGCTCAACAATTTCACATCTTATAAGTGTTAAAAACACTGGGTTTATACAAAGCGATTTTTATTCCATCTCTACATTGAAACCAATGTTAAATCCTCAAGCGAGAAGACATGTTTGGAACCAATTCAAGTCACGTGACTGAAGACCACACAGGATTGATGTCACACTTGCACTCTCTATAGAAGACATCTGATTGATTGGACATTTATTTAACCAATGGATAAGGGCCTATATTTCTGACATTTGGAAAGTTGACAAAGAGATGACTCTCTGTACGACAAACTTTATTATATTCAGGAAAGTTAATAAGCCTCATCTTCAAATTTTTTTTAAAACTGAAAATTAATATAATTGCACAGTTTGTGCTTAATTTTTGTTCAGTATGGCTTCTCGGCCCATGTTGAATTTATTTTTTCTCCGCTGGAGATGGATACCTGTTACCAGATATACATATACGTGGATTAGAGGTTGCCCCTTGTGGATTAGAGGTTGCCCCTTTTTTTGTTGATAATACCACCTGATGGATAACTAATATAATTACAAATAAATGGCCCAGTTTACAAGTAATTATAAAGTAATTACAGTAAATTTCCAATTTTTAATAGTAAATAAAAGGAGGAGGTTCTACTTTTGCAACAATAAATTTTAATCAAGCGACAAGTTTCAGTCAGAATACAGAAAGGTGGCAACTTACGAGCTTATATAATTCAAGCACCCTGCCCTACTGGAATAGTTGGACTATAACTGATCAATCATGACAGTATGGAAAGGATTAACATCAAATGAAGCCAAAATGACTAATAGAAGACCATGAAAACAGCAAATAAGAGAAAAGGGGGGGGGGGGGGGGCATTGAATCAAAGAATTCTTGTGCCTGTAAACTTGTCATACCAATGTTTGATGCGCTTAACATTAACAGGGTTGTGTCCATACTAATTTCTAAATCTCCTCTGCATAAAGCTTATATAATTCATAGACTCCCTCTTCCCCTAAGTGCACTGCTGGAATAGATGCTGTATAACTATTCAATCATGACAGTAGAGAAAGAATTAACATCAAATGAAGTCAGAATGACCAAAAGAAGGCCATGAAAACAGAGCAAATAAGAGAAAAGGAAGGGGGGGGGGGGATATGTTTAGTTTTTTTTTACATTCCATATCTCAGATATTTAAATTATTAATGAAAATAGGAAAGAAAATTCCACAGCCTGGATTCAAACTATGATGCCCGGCACGAAAGAAAAAGGAAAGTAGCGCTTTCGTAAATGAAAAAAAAACTTGTTCAACTACTCAAAAAGGGAAAGGAAACGGGGGATTACTTATTATTGATCCTAGCTATAAGTAATACCCCGTTTCTTGTTCATTTCTGATTTTGAACGAGTTTTTTTACATTTACGTCTGCGCCAGTTTCCTTTTTCTTTCGTGCCGGGCACCATAGGAACCTCTGGCTAACCACAAACACCCTAACCAATTGAGCCAAACATTTGAGGTATGGCGCATAATAAAAAAAAATCCTCACTGAACATTCTTGAATTATTCTTTAATGAATTCTACACCATTAGGAAAGATAGTTCCGATCTGCCAACAAGGTAATTGCTCTATCAGTCCAAAGGACATGTAGATAGCATAATGCTTCCATGTCTACAATGACTCTATTGGTTAGGGCGTCGGCAAAATTAGCCAAATGTTCCTGGTTTGAGTCCAGGCTGTGGAATTTTCTTTCATATTTTCATCAATAACAAAGAAAAAAATTTTATAAGAAATAAACATGCAAGAAAAATAAAAAACAAAGATGAAACAAAAACATAAGCAACAACGTAAATGAGATACAAAGTAAAATCAAATAAACATTAATTGTAACCTAAAAATCAATTGAAATTTTGGTTGGGAATCACTATTCTTGGTCATTTATTTTCCTAAAATTCTTCTCTATTCCAGCAAGTAGAGGGGCCACATCCATATTAATCTACATTTATAAGCTTGGTCTCTTCTCTGCATTTGGCTATTGATAGCCCCATATTTTCTAGTTTTAGAACTACTTGAATAATGTATGGATCCAATACGATGCTATTTGTTGACCACGTATTCACAAAGTTGGATGTGGCAATGTTAGACCTAATGCCAGATGTGTCTTTCTTGTATCACTTGGAACAAATGCTTGTACGAGATATGTTCAAAAAGTAACGAATTCTTGCCCGGGGCAAACTGTTCTCCATAAATCCTTTCCATTCATTGTTGGATTTTTACAATCCATAGACCTTTCGGTGTCAAAAAAAAAGAAAAAAATACTCCACTGTTCTTCTTTGGATGACTCCATTATCCGTAGTTTTCAAAAACGAAATGAATGGACATGGCTGCTGCTTGGTTATTATCCTTCGCTCATTCCTTGCCGAACACATATTGCCATCTAGCAAGAGAAAAGCGTGCGAATCATTTTTGTCACACAAGCAACTACATTTCTGGCCCATCTCCATGTTGCTGCATTCTGTAGTTTGGTGGAATATCCTCTACCTCATTATTTATTGACTGTACATAATATATAAACATTCTGTATTCTGAATGATGATGGTGAAACATATCTCTTGATTAAAATTTATTGTTGCAACAGCAGAACATCTCTCCTTTATCTTATTTCGTGCAACATGGACCTAAGCTTCTCTTGTAATTTAATAATAAAATGTAACACCAATTCTCATGACAATAAAAAAAAGCAAACAAATAAGCAACAAACACTGAAACTAAAAGAATAGAAACGAGAAAAAAAGAAGAAAAAAAAAACAGTTATTTTGAGCACAGAAAAAGCTAATTCAAAAAACAATGTGAAAATGTAAAAAAAAAAAGTCAAAAAGAAAGAAATGTTTTAAAATTTAATTCATGTTAGATTTTACACATTTCCAAAGTAAACTAATAAGAACAATAAGAGTTTAAGAAAAAATAAAAAAAAAATCCAACCTGATGAGAGTAGCCACTGGAGTCATTCATATCTTGTGGAATTTCCTACAGTTGCAAAACCAAAACATAAAAAAGAAGGAAACAGGAGACAAAATAGCAAAGATGCAGCTTACAAACAAAACATTAATCTAAAATAAAATCAGCAAAATAACAAACAAATGAAGAGTAAATGAAATTAAAAACATTAATTAGACAATAAAGAACAAGTACAACTAAGCACAGGTCATCTTGCAATGGACATAGGGGAAATTATGTAATGGTAGAAACACTATCAAAATAAAGTGAATTATTTTGTTTAATATTTTGTAAAGTAGTTGACGATATGATAAAAGAAAAAAATGCTTAAGGATGAATCATAAGAACACATTAATTTATAATGGGTTATAAGAAAATCTTTTGTTTCCAGAATGCCCGTAGGAAATTCAGGAGACAATGACTAAAAATAACATAACCTTTTGATTCTTATTAACACAAGTTTTAAAAGAGATTCAAGCATAAACAAGGCCAGGAAAATAATCTGTAAGCTTTCATAAACATTTGCTTTTTTTCCAATAGTTAGGCAGCTGCCTAACTATTAAAAAGAGTGAAAAATTTTGCATGTGCAGCCTAATCAACGCTGTGACCAATCTATTAAATTATTTTTCTGAAAGAACTTGCGACAAAAAGTTACTTTGTCCGAAAGGACAGGCAAGGTACCTGGCAAGTTACAAGGGTGAATCAAAATGTAAGTTACACTCAGCACCATCAGTGGCAGAAGAGCGCAGACATCATTCGCAGTTTTTAAGGATGTTGCCTGTATGTCTATAATTGCAACTGTCATGATCTCACGTGTTCACGCGTTTACTGCGTACGCAAGAGTATTGTTGTCATGGCGCAGCAACTGGTTGTACACTCCAAGTTGGAGATTCACGGAACAATCAGTTTTTTGGGCGAAAGGCTTAAATTGCACTGAAATCCATAAGGGGGAAATTGAATAAGGGAATCATTCTCCTGCACGACAAAGCCATATTGCACGCAGCTCGCTTTACTCAGGAACTGCTGTCAACGTTTAAGTGGAAAGAGTGGCAACATCCATCATACAGTTCTGACTTAGGCCCATGTGACTATCATTTGTTCAGGAAAATGAAATGTGAGCTGGGAGGCAAACAATTCCACACTGATGACGGCATCAAAGACACAGTGCTGACATGGTTGGGAAAAACATGGAAAAGTTAATTTCACATTCAGACAAGTGTTTACAATTGTTGGGTGATTATGAAGAAAAGTGAAATAAATGCACGTTTCCTCAGAATGTGTATATGGGATCTTAATTTACATCGGTTTTTACCGTTTCAGAGTGTAACTTACTTTTTGAATGACCCTTGTATAAGCTTTCCACCATAGCACGAGCAAAAGAAATAGGAAACCAGGCAGCTGCAAGGGAAATGGGTACAGTGGAACCTCGGTTCACGAACTTAATCCGTTCCAGGAGTCTGTTCGCGAACCAAGTTGTTCGTGAACCGAGGAACATTCCCCATTCAAATCAATATTAATACAGTTGTTCGTGAACCTTGATAGATTTTTTTCCGTTAATTTTAATGTGGGTGCAGTACAATAATTTAAGAATGACATTAAAGACAATTGTACAGCCATGCTCTCAGAAAGTGTCTTAAAGACAACCAAGTTGTCAAGATAGAAAGCCCAATGGAAGGCGGACAGCCGGTTCATAGATCAGGAATTTCTCCTACCCAAACCATCAGAAAATTTGATGAACTCGCAATAAGAAATAAAGAATATGAACTGGAGGAGCAAACTCGCAAATAAATGATATTGTTTGAAAAAATGGATGAAAAAATTCTGTGAACTGGATTCGAACCAGGAACCTCGTGTGTCATGCTCAACGCCTCTACCAATTGGGCTATCGCATTCAATAGCCCAATTGATAGAGGCGTCGAGAATAACAATAAAGATATAAAATCTAAATTGCGAACGATATTCACACGAATACAAAGTGACTGTATCTATCTGCGCATGCGTACAATGGCAAGTTAGTGATGCGCCAGTTCGTGAACCGAAATTTGGTGCGTAAACCGAAACAAAAACTGTTGTAAACCGAATTGTTTGTGAACTGCGGGGTTCGTGAACCGAGGTTCCACTGTATTGACGAAAAGTGTATTGACAAAAGGTGGCCATCTGAAACATACGTCATGTGCAACTGTAAGCTCATGGGCAGCCAACACCTGGGAATCGGTTTCAACACCGATGAAAATGAAGAAGAGGAGGAGGACGATGATGAAATTGAACAATCGGTAATTTTGGAAGAGACATTTTTTAAATATGATTCATTCGGATTCGGAAGATTCTTTGTTTGAAGAATTTTTAGTTACGGATTCTAATTATCCAACACTAATTGTACCCAAATATTATTATGTATATTTTATTATTAATTTTATTTTTATTATTAGCAAGTTAATAAAAAAATAAATAAATAAAAAAATAAAAAAATTAAAAAATAGCTAATTAAGTGAAACGTGATCTTAACCTGATCAAAACCTTACACACATTCAAAACTAATCAACTCCAAGAATCCTGAGCTCACCAAGGCTTACCATAATGGTTGGGGAAATGCAGCTTGGCTAAATATTTTAGAGATATACTAATTAAATGCACCGTCGTGCCATGAATAATTTGTGATCTTATTTGTTCAAGAACATTGGTTATGTTGCAACGATATGTCACTACTGATTTAATTTATTAATAAAATCAGTGTAGCATCTTCTCAATTAATGACAATAATTGCATCATAACATACCGTAAATCCTCTATTATAATGCGACTCCACTTTTTCGAGCAAAAAAACCAGCAAAAATGCTGTCCTCTTGTATAATGCGATCCCCATTTATGACTCCTCACGAGAAATAAAATGTGCAAAAATATACAGAAAAAAAATCTTTATTTTTAAATAATCTGGATCTTAAAAATGTAGAAATGTAAAAATGCATTTAAGTGAACTTTCTTGTCTTTGTTCAAAATTGTATAAAGTTTAAATTTACCAAAATTCAATTCATTTTTGGGACATTTGCCCCATTAAAACCATTGGAAGTTTATTGCCTTACAATGATAGGGAAAGCTTTCCCACTCACACATCGACTTTATATCAAGTTTCTTAATTAATAAAAAAAACAAGTAATCTTTATTCAGTTCAATATTTTCACTGCATAAGCTTTCTTGTAGGCTTTGGTTCGAGGCAGTTTGCAAGTATAGTATAACGATCTTTGGAAGAAGTTAGTTTCATATTACGGTGGCTGTTGGTTATGAGAAATTCGAATAAAAAGTGAATTAATTTATTGTATAATGAACTGGAAGTGTCAATGCAATGTAACTAATGTATAATACACGATAAATTCGTGTGAATATCATCAGCACAGAAGGGAATTTCGTCGAGGCAGTTTGGATTTTTATAGGCCTACATTTCTCACTCACACATCGACAAATAATAATAATAACAAAAAAAAAAAATCCACAGAACAGAACATTTCTTAATGAAAAGTCAAGTAAACTTTATTCAGTTTTAACATTTTTCATAACTTGACTGCATAAGCTTTCTTGTAGGCTTTGATTCGAAGCAGTTTGGAAGTAGGCCTATTTGAAAGTAACGATCTTTGGGAGAAGTTATTTTTGATGTTGGTGACAAGAAATTCAAATAAAAAGTGAAATACTTTATTGTATACTGAACTGGACACTGTATATGCTGTATAATTAATCTATAACACACGGTAATTTCGTTGTAAATTTCTTTAGGACAGTAGTTCGAAGCAGTTTGGAATCAGAGACCACCAGTTTTACTTTATCCGTGTCAGAGACCATCAATATTGATGGTCTGTATTTGGAAGTAGCGATCTTTGGGAGGAGTTATTTTTGTATTAAATGTTGGCGACGAGAAATTCGAATAAAAAGTGAATTAATTTATTGTATAATGAACTGGACACTGAATATGCAGTGTAACTAATGTATAATACACGGTAAATTCGTGTGAATGTGATCAGCACAGAAAGCAACTGCCTCGACGAAGATGTTAAACTGAATAAAGATTACTTGTTTTTTTTATTAAGAAAATTGATGTACTGTTGTGTTTTTTTGTCGAATGTGAGTGAGAAAGCTTTCCCTATCAATGTAGGGCTATAAACAGTTTGGAAGTTTATAGCCCTACATTGATAGGGAAAGCTTTCTCACTCACACTCGACAAAAAAACACAACAGTACATCAATTTTCTTAATAAAAAAAACAAGTAATCTTTATTCAGTTTAACATTTTTCATAACTTGACTGCATAAGCTTTCTTGTAGGCTTTGGTTCGAGGCAGTTTTGAAGTAGGCCTATTTGGAAGTAGTGATCTTTGGGAGGAGTTATTTTTTTATTAGATGTTGCAACAAGAAATTCGAATAAAAAGTGAATTAATTTATTGTATAATGAACTGGACACTGTATATGCTGTATAATTAATCTATAACACACGGTAATTTCGTTGTGAATTTCTTTAGGGCAGTAGTTCGAAACAGTTTGGAATCGGAGACCATCAATATTGATAGTCTGTATTTGGAACATTTGAAAGTAGCGTTCTGGGAGGAGTTATTTTTTATTAGATATTGGCGACGAGAAATTCAAATAAAAAATGAATTAATTCATTGTAAAATGAACTGCACACTGTATATGCAATATAATTAACGTATATTATACGGTAATTTCATGAGGACAAAATCCCATCCGGACAAAACCTCCTCCAGCAGCAGTCATCGTTGGAGGGCTGATATTTATCCTCTTGTATAATACGACCTAGCAAATTTAGGTGCTTTTTTAGGCCAAAAAATTCGCATTATAGTAGAGGATTTACGGTAAACTGAGCTTACGATTTTTTTAAAAATCCTAGCTCTATAACGATCAATCTTGAAATCGTATTTCTACAACTAAATATTGATAGAAATGTCACCTAGGCAATTATTTAACTTGTTTTTTAATCGTATTTGTTTTTATAATTGTTGTCTTTAAAATGGTTAGAGCAAACATTGTAGTTGTGGTACAAATATTTATATCCAATTGGCACGATTAAATTATCCACTATTTTTATCCAATTAATCATTTTCTTTTTTATTAAATTTGGATCTTTGGGGAAATGAAAAGAGGAAACATTCTTATCGTTTGTATTGTATTGTGTATTTTTGCAAGTGGTAATTGCGCATAATGGCATTTTTCTATGTAAAATAAATATTCCTTTAATTTTGGACTTTGTGATGTCATGAAGCTGGAAATATGGCAATTACCAACAGCAGATGGGGCAACAGTTGGCTTTACTGTCTGACAGCATTACCTGTATTCCTTATACCTTGTTATAAGTGGATTTACTTTATTCTTAAACATCTCTTTGATGCCCATCTAACTCTATAGTTTAATCTTCTATGGTATTTAGCAAAAGATGATTTTCAATAAAATAGCTAATAAACTAGAGATCTGGGTCATATGTATCCATTAGACAAGCATGAACAGTTAGCAGCAGTTTCGAATTTGGTAAGATCAGACAATGTACAATCATCACAACAGCTTATCATCCCTTAATGTAGTGATGCCTGCTAACAGTGAACATGCTATTCGAGGGAAAACAAACCAGTTAGAGGCACTTATCATTTCAGAATGACAACCTCATTACATCAAATTTGACAAACAGGGCATTTCTATTGAATTGTCTAGCCCATATATGTTATGAAATATAGCAATCAAAACAATTCAAAATATTCCATTAATTTTCTACATCTATTTGTAACTCATGAAAAATAAAATACAAAACTTACTTTATAATTTTTTGGCTTTGGAGGAAGATTTGGTTGGGAAATTAAGTAAGATGATGGTTCGCTGATTTCACTGCCATTATCATTCATATCAAAAGGACGCGGTGGCATCACTGGCGGATGTTCTTCACTACAAGACAAAAATAACAAGTTAATATTTTCACTGCAAAAAAAAAAATGTAATATATACTCAACTGGGACAGCAAAATGTAAGTAATCAAATATTTATCAAAATGAAGAAACCGATTCTAGAATTAACAATATGGCAGATTAACCATATCCGTAATTTCAGAACCAATTTCTTCATTTCGATATTTCCAACCTTTGATCACCATGCAATTATTAAATATTTATGGCTATACGTACAATATGACTATCAGTGGCGGCTCGTCCATAGGGGCTGCAGCCCCTCCAGCTTAAAATGAAAGTTACATTTTATTATCGCTGTTCTTAATTTTTTAAAATTTTTCTCTAAAAATCATTATTTTCTTGTTTGTGATACAATACCATTCGAAAGCAAATTTTGTAACAACAGTTGTATTTTAAAATAGTCCATGTGCTATGTGAGCCTGAGCTAGAAGGACTAAGATACTCAACATTAGGGCTGCATTCAAATCAGCCCGAACCAAATCACTCAATCCAATGAAGGAGTGAACTAGAAATAGCGCGAAGACCAATGTCCATGCTCATCTGAAATATAGTTCCTAGAATTATTTATATATTATGCAGTAAACGTACCTGCTTTAAAATATTTTACTTACTTAACAATTATGTTATTTATACTTAACAATTTACAAGAAAATAATCAGTTTTAATAGCTTTAACATACTTTTTATTGTAGTGGGGTTAACGCACGATTTACATGGATTTTGGGCTGCAATCTTCGCAGCCCCAAATGACGTTGCTGAGGGTGTTGGTTTTTCAGTATTTTCAGTGACCAATCAAATCGCGGTGAATTATATTTAGTTGATCTAACAAAATTTTCCCTGTTGCGACCACGTGCTTATCGAAAGTAAATATTGTGCGGATTTTTTTTTTCTACTTAATAATAGCTTTAATAGTGTTAAATTAGTACTATATTTAAATAGAGTTACTATTTAATAATACTTATTTAAAGAAATGAACGAAAAGACAAATTCTGTTAAATATTTGTAAAATATAAAATATCGCTATTTCACATAAGCTAACCTGTTAATAATAACAATAATAATAATAATAATAATAATAATAATAATAATAATAATATTAAATATAGTATAAACTAAAAACTATTTATTAATATAATAATTAATAATAAAGTAATAATTTTATATACAGGGTCTTTATAATTAAAGATCCATTTTGACATGGCCATAAAAAAAAACTACTGGACCAAAAGCTATAATACTTGGTAATATTTTACAAGAGGGCATTGGAAGTTCATAACCACCAAAAAAAAAAATTAGTTCAAAAGGTCACCACCAGCATGGAATGGTGCTCTATGCAACATTCTTATACGAAATTAGACACAGCAATCCGGTGTAACCTGCTTTCAGTAAATGGTGGAGGCCACATTCAACATATAACTAATTTTAGTAACAATTAAAGACTTGATAACCTGTGTCTTCGTGTCTAATTTCGTATACAAATATTGCATAGAGCGCCATTCCATGCTGGTGGTGACCTTTTGAACTAAATTTTCTTTTGATGGGTATGAAGTTCCCATGCCCTCTTGTATAATATTACCAAGTATTATAGCTTTTGGTCCAGTAATTTTGTTTTTTTATGGCCACGTCAAAATGGAACTTTAATCATATAGACCCTGTACATGTAATGTACGGGGTTGTGCATAACCTTTTGCTAGGGGGCTGCGACTTAAACCGCAGCGTTGTAGCACACTCTTATGACGCTTCGGCAGAGAGTAGTTCATTGTGCGTCTATTGGTATCAAACAAATATGGCTGGTTTAATAAATGACAGTGAAGAGCAGCGTTTCATGGATAGAGTTCGTGCAAATGCATATCGAGAGGCAATGGAAGCAGGTGCGTCTTTTATTAATCGCAAATGGGTTGCGAACAAGTTAAACCGATCGGATAGATGGGTGACGGACAATTGGAAGAAAGGTTATGATAATTGCCATGCCGAATTTGCTGAGGGTAGGCCCGAGAAATTATCACAGGAAGGCAAAAACATCATTGCTAATAACAGTGGCAAAAGACGTCGCAGCTGTGTCAACGTTGCACAAGAAATTAAAGCCAAGCGTGGAAAAACAATTTTTCGTTCAACGGTTCAAAGACATCGTCAGCGTGCAAACATCAAGCCATTCCATGTTATTCCGAAACCGATGAAGACCGCATTAAACATCGAAGACCGGCTCTGGTTTTGCGACTACCTGCGGGATTGGGTGGAAGACGACTTCATGCACCTTGCCCCGAGCGACGAGTTCTTTGTGTGGACTATGAGACGTCCGAATTACCAAAACGATAGGGTCTGGAGCTTATCGATTACAGATATTTCTGACGATGAACACTATCAAGAGCTGTCCAAGAAGCCTGACTGCATTGGCATCTTCGTGTGTTTCACCGCCAAGCGAATGATGTGGAGATTCAAGGAGCAGGGTGAGTCATGGAATGGTGATTATTTTCGGAATTTGCTAACAAATGATGTTTTTCCGTTTCTTCGAGATCCAAACAACACTATCGACCCGCATGAAGTTTGTTTTTTGCACGATAAGGCACCTTGCTTTAAGGCTAATGCAACACAGCAAATCCTAAGAGAAAGTGCTATCGATTTCTTCTCATCAAACGAATGGCCCGGTGCATCCCCTGACCTAAACGTTGCTGAACATTTTGGAGCCGTGTTAAAAGACGCAGTGGAATCTTTAATGATTCAAGAACGTGGTGAAAATCGGTATTCTCGAGACCTTCTAATGGGACATCTGACATCTGTGCTGAAGGACATGGGAGTACGATACTGCTCTGTTTGAGACACTCCTCCACTCCTACCCGAAACGGATGCGTGCTGTTCGAGAAGCAGGTGGTGGCCACACTAAATATTGATGTGATAAAAGCAGAAATAAACGTACTTTTTGATTATCAACCGCAAAACATTCCACTTAGTTTTGTTTATTTTCCAGACCCCTAGCAAAAGGTTATGCACAACCCTGTATATTATAAAATTTAGTTTATTATTATTAATAATTATTATATTCACATCATTATGATAATTTTTTAATTTATACTATAGTTAATAATAATAATAAGGTTTGGTTAGTTTAATAATAACAGTTTGAATAATACAGCCCCCCCCCCCCCCATTACAAATTCTTACGAGCCGCCACTCATTACTATATGCAATTAGAGACCGCTACTGATTGACAACAACCCCAACATTCCTGGATCATGAAAATATTTGTAAATTCCCAGCAGTGGTTTTTATTAATTATAAGACAATAAAATCAAATCACAAATCTGTGCCCTTCATCAAACAGCTCTCTTTGGCTTATCCAAATTCTCTAGTGTTTGGGTAACACATGCATTAGCCATGCATTCTAACACATTAATCACCGGTATTTAGGACAATATCTTTTTAAAATAACATTTTTTCATCTATGATGGAGACTTTACCATGATGAAAATTACTACAGTATCAAATTTTAAAAAAATAAAAGAATCAAATTCTTAACTCGCTTATTTAAACCGTTCATGTGGGTTAAATGGAAAAAATGGCTTGTGTAAATTTCTGGTTTACCATTTTGCTTCATCTCTAATTCAACCATTAGTCAAATTTTATAATTCCTTGATATATCCAGATTAGGGGGTGGAAGGATATAAAAGGTGTTATAACGAAATTGGTTGTAACGAAATTACTGAAATAACGAAGTTTTTCATAGTCCTAGTCAGTTTTGTTAAGAAAAAACAACTGCTTATAACGAAATCTCTTATAACGAAAAATCGGGTAAAACATAGTAATTTTCCAATGACACGTAATTGAATGTATAGTAATTTCACACCTGATATAATGAACTAAAAACGACGTCGTAAATTGGGCAAAATAACGATTTATCGTAAAGGCAATCTTCTTCTATATATACAGGGTGAATACAAAAGTCTGAACCCCCCTTTTATTTTTTGAACCGAAGCAGAAACCAAACCAACCGACTTTCGTGCATCCCTTCTTCTGTTCTTGAACATCTATACCATCTAGCAGAAGGAATAAGTACCATATGTCTCAATGTCATTGTTGCATATTGTTACCTGGGATTCAGTTGAAAACAATGGCTGCCATGACTTTCTAAGTGACCCTTGGATTATACAGAGCTTTTCTTTTGCCATACATGAAAGGTAACACAGAGGCCATTCTAAATCACTGCTAAACACCTGCTAACACGAACGTACAATGGCACTCAGATATAGTATTCATTAATATGCATTTTTCTGATCAGAATCCTACAATTCTTATATAAACAAATAAATCCACAAATAATTCTGATAGAATACCTAATTAAAGTGTGTTTTACTAAAAAAAAAAAAAAAAAATTAAAACTAATTATAAAAGAATTTCCAAAATGTAACCATACCTTGATTTCTTTAAAATACTAGGCTCACTATTGAAATAATTTCCTAGCAGATCTGTAGGCCGCGGACTTGTGTTTGTGAATTGAAAATTAAACATATCATTCGTTGTATTACTTATATTTCGACGGGGTAAAGGCACAGGTCTTTGGTTCGTTGATCTAGAACATTCGTCCCAATTTGTAAAATTTTGATTTATATTCAGTTGATCAGCACAAAAGTAAATATCATCATCTAGTAAGTTTTGAGAAGTTGGTATCGATGATGTCACAGGTACAGATGATACTTGTTCATTGGACAAGGAGAAGTTATTAAAAATATCTTCCAGTTCATGTAAATCACCAATTTGACTAGAAGTTGAATTGAAATCATCCCAATTACTAAATGATGAATCAAAATCAATGAGAGCCGGGGGTTCACTGCTTCTTGAATTACTATTTATCTTCTGTGGAACTTGTGGGGCTGGCCGTTTTCTATTAGCTGGATCTTGCAACCTCTTTTTCTTAGCTTCGGCATCAGCCAGAAGTACCTCTTCATAACTAGGAGGATCCTATATATACAATTTTTATATTTTAATAAATAAGCTGAAGAAATATTAAATTTTATTTTTTGAATTTTGAATAATATAAGAGTACTCACCAAGGAAAAAGCTGATACACACCCACTTGTATTAAATTTAGGAGGTGCTAAAATGAAACAAAAATCAATCCATCAATTAAATCATAGACCAAGTCCTCATTAAACATTATAACATTTTAGAGTCCACGTATTGTATCATAATACTAAATCAAATCCAACTTCACAAATACTTAATGTAAAACATGCAGTTTCAAATGTGCATTCGATTTACATACTAGCACTGAGCATGCAATAGCTAATTTGCATGAAACTTGCATTAAATACTGAAGTAGAAAATCATAAAACGTATGACAAATCGTTTATTAAAATATATAAAACCCAATTAATTTTTAAAACAGTACATAGTTAAACCGAAGTTCTGGTTCTTTCAAGACAGCCTGCTCAGTGCGCTCTCCATGTTAGGGGAGCCTCATTGAGACAGGTGGAGAAGTTCAAGTATCTCGGGATTGCATTCACGAGTGATGGACGGCAGGAGAAAGAATTGGATGCTCGGATCGGTGCAGCAAGCTGTGTCAGACGTGAACTGTGGCGATCCGTGGTAACGAAACGAGAGCTGGGTAACAAAGCCAAGCTCTCCGTCTTCAAATCTATCTTTGTCCCCATTCTCACCTATGGTCATGAGGCTTGGGTAATGACCGAAAGAGTGCGATCGCGGGTACAAGCGGCCGAAATGAGATTCCTGAGAGGTGTGGCAGGTGTTACCCTACTAGATAGAGTGTACAGCAGCACAATAAAGGAATCTTTAGGTGTTGAGCCGCTACTTCTCTGCATTGAGAGATCTCAGTTGCGCTGGTATGGCCACGTGATACGGATGCCGCAAACTAGTCTTCCTAGGCAGTTGTTATTTTCCAAGCCGGTGGGTAAGAGACCAAGGGGTCGGCCTAGAACCAGGTGGCTAGACTACATGGAGAATCTGGGTTCGAGTCGCTTGGATATTACCAGGGAGGACATGCGCTTGATGGCGGAAGATCGCGATCACTGGAGATCCTCCATAGGGCTGCTGCCCCCGCGACCCTAACGGATAAGCGGGTTTGAAAAGTAATTAAGTAAGTACATAGTTACACTTATTTATATGGCTTTCAGGCTGCAATGCCTCCAACATTGTAAATTAGTTTTTTTTGTTTTTTTTTTAATAATTGCAAAATTTAAGTAAACAGTAAAAAAGAATCAAGAAAAGTGATATGGAAACAAAGTATATAATGTAACAATGTAAGGCATTAATTACTTTGTTTCAATATCACTTTTCTTGATTCTTTTTACTGTTTATTCTACATGAAACAAGTCAATGTATATTCTTAAAATTTAAGTGGTTTATTTTTTTTGTTAAACGTCATTTTTTCAAGTTACAGCACATGCTTTGGAACCAATTATTCTGTACTAATATATATTCATTATAAATATTACTGCTATTAAAATTAATTTTGTGAAAAGATGTTTCTGTATTACCGTATTTATTTGAAAACATGCCGAGGTTATTATTTTTTTTCTGCCTTTTTTTTTCCGAAATCTGATAGAAAAAAGTTATCTCTGTTTAAATTCACATGTGATTGGGGGAAAAGAATAAAAAAAAGTATCCGTTTGATCGGCGTAACCTTTGTAATGCGGAAAAGCATTATTTTTTGCAATTTCCATGTCAAATGCTAAAAAAAAAAAAGGAGATGAACTTCTAGATGTGGAGGCAAAATGATTATTCGTTATTCTTATTTTTATTATGTTGTCACCCTGATTTCAGGGTAGGAAACTGTGTAATGACAGTCTGTTACACAATTAAGTGAATGGATCAAAATCACATGGAATGGTATTTCTAATGAATCTATCGTTAAACGGTTCAAAAAATGCATTCCTAATAATGTGGATGATACTAAAACCAACATTTTATGAGAGGGAAAATCTTTCCAAGTGATGAAGAAAGTAAACAACAAAATTACTCTTCATTTTTATGTTGTTTTTTTTTTTAATTTATGATGTTTAATTTTATAAATAAATTTTGTTTTGATATGCATGTGGCATATACAGTATTGACTTGATTGCATTTACTTTAAATACAGTGGCATAGCCATGTCTATTCATTTAAAAGAAAAAAAAAATCACATGGATTAAAATAATCTTCAGTACACTGAAGAAATAGAGGTCGATTTAAATTTGAGAATTTTTTTTCCCAATGAAAATGACAAAAAAAAAAAAAAAGGGGGGGGGTCAACTTAAATTCAACGTCGGCATCTATTCGGGTAAATACAGTATTTTATTTGTGTTAGTTAGCAAACTACAATAGAGTCACTTACGAGGCCTAGGTGGACGCCGTATCTTACCAGCTAGTGGAGGTTCATTAGGGCGAATAATTGTCGGTCTTTTCATTCGTTTCTGAAATGTGGAGTATGTTCAGAATCAATACCCAAAAATACCAAAGAAAATATATATATTTATATATAAAAGAAATACCAAAGCAAATCCACTTTTTTTGTTCCTATCCACATTATTAACAGTATCACCTTCGCCATTTGTAGAACTTATTTCATTGTTGTCAATAGTACCACTAGAAATATGAACATTAAAAATTACTTTTAAAAGACAAAAAAATATTAATATTAATAAGGAGACAAACAACCTCATGTCCACATAAGAGCTTGGTTATAGGACAAGAGGTTGTTTGTCTCGTTTCATTCATTGTATTATATCTACAGATTCCTGGTTGTTTTAATATTTTTAGAAGAAAAAAACACCATGTAAATTAAATTTTAAAACTTAATAAACATTAGATAATAAACACAGAAGTTACAGAAAAATAAACAAACAGTGCTACATATGTTCTTTCTTCAACTGATAATAAAGCTAAATCCTATCTAAGCTAAAGGAGCTGGAGTCAGTCAATTCGCCTTTATTTCTGGGTTAATTTGAAGTCTAAATGTATAAAATTGTGACAGTACAAATTGTCAGTCACTATATATTTTTCTTAAATAAAATTCACGTTATCTCATCTTTTTGTCATCTATGGCTTAAATAATATTTTATCACAAATTAAGTTTTCCATTTTATTCTTCTCACTCTTAAACCTGACTGGAAATTTTCCCTCTTAGACATTTTTCCTTAATTTCTTATTAAGCAAGGGAGAATAAGGGAGAAATCTATTTGGTGCTTCACATGTTCCTCGCTTCCAACAGAAAAAGTTAAATGCGATCTGGACAGCTTGGGTTTAAAGGGGGAGGGGGGGGGGGGAAGCTCCCGAAAAAAAGGGGCAGACAGGGAGAGAACGTAGAGAGAAAGGCTGGTGTCTGTTAGCGGCAGATGCCCAGCTCGAGGCTGAGCCTTACCATGAATTGTGATACAGGAGTTTCCAATGATGATGACATGAACAATAAAACTATAAAACAACACGACTGTCAAAGACTGAGACATTACAAGAAAGCAGCCAAAATGGCACCAAAATGTCATTGAATGGAGACAAGTGGACGCAACCTTCTCAATATAGTATAAATTGATTACGTGGACTCAGTGGAAAGATCGTTCAGACAATGGGGAAAGAAATCTCACAAGGAGACTCCAAGAGATGCCAAATAAATGATGTGAATTAAAGTGTCGAAAATAAAGTGATGGTCTATGACTGCTCATAGAAAGACATCAGAGAACTAGTGTTAAAGCTGAGAGGAGCTCTGAAGGTATGTTACTTCTCATCGCTTCAGCGGGGTCAGGAAGACGATTGAAGAGGATGCTAGGTGAATTCACAACGAGAACACCAGTCACAGATTTCATTGGATACATCAGCTAAGCAGTGAGTGATTGGATTCATTGTTGCAGAGAATGAACAGCATTATATGAGTGACACCAGTTATGCATTTACTGATATAAGTAGTGACACATATTTGACAATTGATAATTAGTGAACATTAAATGATAGTGTGCAAATAGGGCATAAAAAAGGAAAGCATGCAAGAGAGCTCCTCACTTGACTGTTTAATTTCTTTGCAAAAGGGAAGAATCTCTTAATCTTATTTAGCATGCAGTTATAAGCATTTTATTTGGTCTCAACTATTTTTGAATTTTCAATTACTAACACATTAATCACTAGTTCTTCTTAAAGGACAACTCTACCCAAAAAATAGATTATAAATTTTTTAAGAATATCATTTTTTGATATAACAAGATTCCGTAGAAATTTTTTATTTTGGTCCATAATTTCTACAACCCCTGGCAAAAAGTATTTGATCAATGCAGGCTATACCAATAAAGACACTGTTTTCAACTTAATAAACATCAAAGGTATTATTTTTATTTAGTCAAATGTAACCATGGATAAATATAAGTCCTAATTGTTAATTTAAGCCTCCGAAAAAAAATTTTGTTCAAAAAATAAACATTAAAAAAAATCAACACTGCAATCCTAGCTTGGAAAAAAGTTTTCGATCACTGAGTATCCTGGAAAAAAGTATTCGATCAAGGCGTTTTAAGTACATTGTATTTATTTAATATTTGGTTTGCCGGCCTTTGGCCTTAATTACAGCCATGATACGTTGTGGCATTGATGTCACAAGTTTTGTACAATGGTCAGAGGTGATTTCAGCCCATGATTTTTTTATCGCTTCTGCCAGTTCATCTTTGTTGGTTGGTTGTTTCCTATTGACTTTTTTTTTTTAACGTTGCCCAAAGATTCTCAATGGGATTGAGATCTGGTGTTGGCAGGCCATTCCATTCGCTACATATTTCTATTTCGAAGAAATGTTGCGACAGTCTTCGCTCTATGACACGAAGCATTGTCATCTTGAAAGATCACAGCATCCTCATTTTCAAAATATTTCTCAAGCGTTGGTATCAAAAATCGGTCTAAAATTTCTTCATACACTTCAGCATTAACTGTACTTTTCACGACGCACACTTCGCCTGGTCCTTTTGATGTCATACAGCCCCATATCATAAGGCCTGGGGAGAATTTGTTTTTTGTAAGAAGACAGTCCGGATGAAACTTTTCAGTTGAACGACGCCAAACAAATCTTCCATTGTCATCACCACTTCCAATGCATATTCTGGATTCGTCTGAGAAAACAACTTGTTCCCATTGGTCAACTGTCCAATTCTTGTGCTCTTTTGCCCATTGCATCCTTGCTTTCACTTGTTTTGCAGAAAGGTGTGGCTTGGTTTTGGCTTTACGAAAACTGTAGCTCATGTCGTGAAGGCGATTTCTTACAGTGCGACCACTAACTTGGACACGCGATTTCTTCCACTTGTTGTTCAGCTGTTTTGATGTGGATTTTCTCATTTTGTTGACCAGTTGTCTCAATTTTCGATCTTGTCTCTTAGTCGTTTTCAGGGGTCTTCCTGATCTTTGTCTATTTTCCACGGTGCTGTCTTCATCATATTTCTTTTTAATGTAGCTAACTGTGCTCTGGGCACATCCAATCACAAAGGCTACATAACGTTGGGATTTCCCCTTATTTAACAGAGATATGATTTGCTTTTTCAAATCAATACTTAGCTCTTTTTTGGGGGTCATTGTGATCATGAAAAAATTCATGTGAAAATAAATTTTGGAATTGATTACTAAAGAATCTTACTGTTCACTCCCCTTTAAAATAAAAATGGAATCATCGAATTTTTCTCTATTATTATCTACCGGTTTTAAGCAATGATCGAATACTTTTTTCCAGGATACTCAGTGATCGAAAACTTTTTTCCAAGCTAGGATTGCAATGTTGATTTTTTTTAATTTTTATTTTTAAGACAATTTGTTTTTGCTGGGGCTTAAATTAACCATTAAGACCTATATTTATTCATGAATACATTTGACTAAATAAAAACAATACTTCTGATGTCTATTAAGTCAAAAACATTGTCTTTATTATTATAACCTGCGGTGATCGAATACTTTTTGCCAGGGGTTGTATTTAAAAAAAATGCTTTGAAAAGCAAAAAATAGCGTTTTTGCACTCCCCCACGACAGCCATTATTTTTCAGGAAGTGACGCAGACAGAGGTAAGCGGCTGGGGTTAATTTAATGTTTTAATGCTAATCCTAATTGTTTGTAAGCTTCCACAGCGTGATTTTTTTAAAGTAAATAAACTAGAAAGAGTTTCCAAATATTACTTTGGTCATAATAACACAAATGTGAATCTCTTTTCTTAATGAAAATTAAATAAAATTAAAATAAAATTAAATAAATAAATGAAAGTCATCAATTTAAGTTCTAATGAAGGAGAGGATTAAAAAAGGAGATTCACATGTTATTGAAATATTATCAAACCACTCCTTTTATTACACCAGGTGATCCAAAAGTGTGTTACATTTTTTTCCATTGTTAATGACATTTTCAGTGTTTGTTTTCCAGCAATTCAATGCTTTCATAAAAATCACGAGGAACGCGCTACATTATTTTGCTAAAGAATTCGTCACGGCAAAACAATTATTAGTTTCATGAAAAAATGTAATACTCTTTTGGATCTCTCGGTATAATAATTACTTTGGTCATTTTAATTCATTTAATGTACTCTATGTAAAGGAATATTTATTGAAATGTGTAGCTTTTAAAGCGAAATCACGAACTGTTGATTTTAAAAAATGAGACCTTACATGAATGACACTGAATGAATTTGGAAACTTTAGTTTGTTACTAAAAATCACACTATGGAAGCTTTCAAACAATTAATGCTAATTATTTCTCTAATTCATTGCACTGACATGGATTTTACCGCCATGCCGCAGTATTAAAAATTATTGATGGAAAAAAAAAACCAGTATGGCGTAAAATAAAACCGTCACAGACCATTCACGAGTTATTCTTTAATTAAAAAATTAGCTCTCTCTCTCTCTCTCTCTCTCTCTCTAATGTCTCCTGATATTTTCTCATTTACTGAGTAGATATTTACGACCAACCTTCCTGAATGGTAATTCGCATATTCATCATGCGTCATTCTTATGTAGTATTTGGCTATAAGAATAGAGGTAGCAATAATAATTTATGATGAAAAATAGGAAAGAAAATTCCGCAGCCCGGATTCGAACCAGGAACCTTTGGCTCGGACCAACGCGCTAACCAATTGCGCCACTGCGGCCATGAAAGTGAACAGCTGAGGTTGGCGTACCATTAAAACCCTCACTGACCATCTAATGATTTATTCTTTAAGAATTTACGCCTTAGGAAAGATAGTCCCAGCCTGCGAACTAGGTAACTGCTCTAACCAAGCCCTAAGGTCATGCAAATAGCGGTTCGCTTTCATGGCCGCAGTGGCGCAATTGGTTAGCGCGTTGGTGGTCTGAGCCAAAGGTTCCTGGTTCGAATCCGGGCTGCGGAATTTTCTTTCCTATTTTTCATCATTAATTCGAACAGCTGAGGTTGGCATACCATTAAAACCCTCACTGACCATCTAATGATTTATTCTTTAATAATAATTTATCATTTCATCAATTTCTTAAGCATGAATTAGTAAGAAATGGATAATTTTTGGTCGAAGAGATAACTGGCTTCCGACCGCAGCTAGTAGACTCTGCTCCGTTCACTTTGAAAAGTATTGTTTTGCTATTGATCCCGTAATTAAGCTCACTATCTATTTACGCAAGGCTATGTAACTAAAGAGGTATCCGGATAAAACGCAACCGGACAAAATGCAACTACACGTATTGAAGTGTTCAGATGGCCACATTCGATTGGAAATTGTGACTGGTGTCAGTGTGTTTTTGTTTATAGTTTGAGAAAGGATATAAGATTATTTTATTTTGAAACTGTTGTTTCCGGAGTTGGTTTGTTCGGTAGTTGTAATTGTGTAGAAAGAATTTTGTGCTCGTACCGTTTGTAGATGTAGTGGGTTTGAAATGTGTGGGTGTTGTGTTTGTGATTGTTTGTGGCGATTTGTAGAGTGAATGCTGTGTTGTTTGTTTTACAGAATGTTGTTGTAATATTTTTTTTTTATAAATTGATCCTTCGTTGTAAAAGTTGATTGTTATCTGATTGCGGCGATAATTACCGAGTAACAATCGCTCAAAAACTTTTGGTTAATGTTTAATTTCGGGGAATTCGGCCGTCAACAGTGTTGCGGCCATTTTCCCTTTGTTGGGAGCGCGTCTCGTTTTTTTTTTCAAGCGTGCGTGGCAGTGAAGCTTACGACGTGATAACGATCGTTCGACCCCCCCCCCCCCCTCAATGCGGCAACATCGCTATATAGTCGGAAAATTAAGCCGATAAAATAAATGGAGACTATAAAGCAAACCAACGTTGTTGTGGACGCAAAACTTTCATATGGATAGACAGATGTTGCAATCAAAGATGTCTTTTGTTGGCCGATAAGAGAAACTGTGCATATGGAACGTTTGTCAGACGTTTTCTGCTAAGTTGAGAAGAACCTTCGTACGGAAGCTCTGCAGACTGGTGAGAGCGTTCTGGTTTACTTATTGATTTTGAGTAGTCAATCTGATTGTTTTACGGGGTGCTATGGTAAATTTGCAACATAATGTGAAACGAGAATTTTGATCAACGGATTTAAGTATGTTCATGTTAAACGGAAAAATGATTAATTGTTAACTTAATCTCGATGAATGGGAAAGTAAATGAAATATTAAAACAGAGAGCCACTTCTGATAGGAGTAACTTTCACTTTTAAGCTCTAACTGAGATCTGTGACTTTTAAAAAACAGACTATGGTTATTTACTTTAACTAGTAAATTTGTTCTTTGTTTATGTATGGCAATACGATTATATCTGTGATTATACTTTTAGTAGCCGAGTATGAGAATTTAATTAATCAGAAGGGATGCGTAAGTTATGCTAAGCTCTGTTAGAATATTGTCATGCAAGATAATTGTGTCTCTTGTACGTATATTAGCGCACAGAGGGTGAATTAATAGCGTCTTAATTGCTATAGGTGTCATATCACATAGTTTTTTTACGGGGTTACAGCTCTCTCCCCGATTTCCGAACCTAGTGTACTGAATATTGACCTTAGGGGAATCATTGATCAAAGGAGAGCACGACGCATTCTCGAATTCAATCTGGTGCGCTAATGGTACCGGGACAATATGTTGCTGAAAAGACAATAGACATGAGACTTCGTTACATGTCAGCTAAGGCTTGTTATGTGTAGCAAAGAGTTTGTTTTAATACACTGATAAGTTTGTTTAAAGGATTTTTGAATTGTTTGATAGACTGTGTGTTTAAATTTTGGGGCCCCAAGCTTAAATTAGATGATTAACTATTTAGTGCTTTAAGCTATGGTTATTTAAAAGAATAAAATTGGATTTGATGATTTACTCTCGCCTCCTCCTTATATCACAATCATATCACCCGTGCAAGTTCAAAAACCCGCTCCTGGTCGCGTGGGTGGTTACTGTTGTTACTGAGGTGCCTTCTGGCTCCACCCCACCCACGCCTCAGGGCACAAAATGCTGAGAAACGTAAGAAAATAGAGCTCGTTTTCATTTCTACATTTTACATTCGAAAAATTCAATTTTGCAAAAAAATAGATGAATTCAGAGCTGCTGCTACTTCGTCAAGAGGAATTATTTTGTTCATTGAAGCATTTAATAGAAGCCAACCATAAACAGAAAGGGGAGGAGGGAGGACTGCCAAAAATTTGATTATGACTTGAAGCCACTTTTTTGGTGAAAATTCACAAATAGAAAAGGGGAGGGGGGGTTCAGGTTACTGGCCATTGCTTTTAATGTTTGACTAAGACCCCATTAAAATTTTATTGAGTATCCAGTTAAATAATAAAATGGTGCTAACAGCAACAGGGTTCATTCTAAACTTAAAAAAGGGCAGGATGCTAAGGGCTAAAAAGGCCACTTTGCCCCCCAAAAAGGCCACTTAATTTTCAAAAAAGGGCATTATGTTTTGAAAAAAAGATTTTTTTTTTTCTATTAAAAATGCACAGTTCTTTTTGAAGTTCCTTAACCCTTTACAAAATCTTTAGATTTTTCTTTGCGGGCGCATTTTCGGGTATCAGGGCATGTGATCAGGATCAAAGGACAGCAGGGTGGAAATTTTTCATCAAAAGAGCAAACGGGGTGGCGTGCCCCATAAACCTCGCCTAAAATGAACCCTGCGGTAGCAAGGTTTTGTTTAATGTTTTGAAGCTAAAACATTTGTCATTTAAACTGGCTGAAATAGTTTATATTTAGTGATTATCGTAAATTAAAACATATCCGTGTAATAAAATACATTTGCTAACCTGAAATTTAGTTCGTTTTTCCATAATTTTTTTTTTTTTAGTTATGATCAAATAAATAAAGAAAATTGCTTGAGACAATTTTAATTAGCTTTAATTAAATTTTACAGTATTAGAAACCACAATGTTCTTGTGAAGGAAAAAATTTTCGAATGGCTGTCACAACTTGGAAGAACTTTTCCTTTATCAATAGGAGACATAAACCAACCGCTTTTCCACAAAGAAATTTAATGAACATGAATGTACATTAAATTTCTTTGTGGAAAAGCGGTTGGTTTATGTCTCCTATTGATAGTCTTCACATCCACAGTCAATAAGGTATTTAATCTTTTTAACTTTTCCTTTATTTCTTCCCATGTGCACCCAAATCCAATGGGCAAATTGACTGTAACTGACTCACATACTGAAAGAGTGAGTCAGTTTTATATGCAATGATTGGTACATCGTAATCCAAGCAGATTTTTGATAAAACAGAATTTTCGGTGAAGCACGCCGAACCACTGGGCATATGGTATTGATCCTCCTTTGGCTGTAATTATAGAACATACGCGGTTTGGCATGGACTCTACCAGGTGTTGCAATGCAGGTAAGGTAATCACAGACCATGCATTCGTCAGAGAGACCTTCAGGTCCTGCAGAGTAGACGGAAGCGGATGCCTTCGACGAATGTCTTTCCAACATGTCCTAAACATTCTCGATCGGATTCAAATCGGGACTTTGCGCTGGCCATGGCAGATGTTGCAACTCTGTGTCATGTTCAGAAAACCACTCCTGAACAATTCTTGCTTGGTGGACAGTAGCATTGTCGTCCATGAAGAACCCGTCACCATTTGGGTACAAATGCACCATTGCAGGATAGACTTGATCTGCAACAATGTTCAGGTAGTTTTTGACTTTCACCCGACTGTCAAGGAGTATCAAGAGACTCTTGCCATACCAAAAACACATGGCCCATACCATGACACATCCACCTGTAGCTTGAACCGTGTTCACAACACATGAGGGGTCCATCGCTTCATGGTGGGGCTGCCGCCAAATTCTCTGCCGGCATCGGTGCAAAACAATGTAACGTGACTCATCCGACCAATCACCTTTTTCCAGTCATCTACTGTCCAGTCCACCATTCTGTACACCACTGCAGGCGAACTTTCCGGTTTGTTGCTGACACCAGGGGCTTCCTCAGTGGCATGCGACTTCCCATCCCTATTCACTTCCAACTCTCGGCACATTGTTCTGTAGGAGATGGGTTGCGATGATCCTTCACTGAAGTTGTCGCCAGTTTCTTCACAACAGACCTTCAGTTTTGCTGCACAATCCATCTCAGATGACGTCAGTCCCTGTCTGTGTTGATTGTTTTTGATCCACAATTCGGCTGTTTCGACAACTCTTGTGGATTCCATTTCCACTCATTGAACACCTTGGAGACCTGACCTTTTGAGATACTGGTCAGTTGTACTGTCCTGGAAATCGTAGCTCCAGCTAGACAGGCTCCCACAATAACTCCTTTTTGGAACTCAGGTAGGTCTGCTGTTTTCCCCATTTTGCTCAACTTGAGCAGCTGCATTTTGTTCCTACCCTGTACCTGCAGCTTGGAATGAGCATGTACCTCACATGATTGCATTCATTTGCATATCACAATCGTTTCTGACCTGTGACCCCGCTTCGCATTATCAGTACAGTAATTCATCAAGGGTTTATAATTCATTGGCCAGTGTGTGTAGAAGGCTTTGAAGAGGCATTTTCAATTCCCCCCTTGTTTTTGTTCAATCCTATAATTTTCAAACCACTATGATGTAAATTTCATTAGATTGGAAATATCAAATAACGATACTCTGAATGAAAAAAATCAGCTTCAATCACTGTAAAAATGACTCTTAAGTCACATTGTTCTTTTCAAAATCATCTTATGCTAGACTAACATAAAATCACTTCTACATTTAATTAAAAAGATTTCTCTACAGACAATCATATACGAGGTCTAAATTACTTCTTGTACTACATCTACATGTGAGGTCTAAATTAAAAAAAGAAATTTTTAATACAGACAACTACGAAATCTGGAGTTTCACAACCCCTGAAGGCTGATGGCCATAACTCATACCCCCTTCCCCCACAAAGATACAGCCCTTGATCAAGGGTCTATCTACAATTTCAAAATCCATACCCAAATTTGTCAAAATGCCTAGATTTTTGTGAAAATTTTTAATAAAAAAATACAGTGGTCCCTCTACATAATGGAAACGTCTGGTCCAATCCATGTTATTATTATGAGTTGCTGTTATGTAGAGAGAGAGTATGAAAATTCAAACTCACAGATGTTTAAAATACACTGGCATTTATGATTTTGCATCATATATCTTCTATAAAATGCTTTAGAATAAGATTTAAGTCAAAAATCGATGTTTATTTTGAAAAAAAAAAATGAATAAATAACACTTATTTTGATTTCGCCACACATGAATAACATTGGCTTACAAGCGGCCAAATCTCAGTTTTCACATTTTTTTTGTTTCACCTTTTCCCAATTCCGCAACTAGAAATTAAAGGTTACGCATACGGACGCAACTCACGAACCGAAAAGGGTATAAAAAAAAAAAAAAAAAAAAAAAAAAAAAAAAAAAAAAAAAAAAAAA
>JAHWFO010017072.1:1213359-1240659 GCA_023313115.1 Rhysida immarginata
AAAAAAAAAAAAAAAAAAAAAAAAAAAAAAAAAAAAAAAAAAAAAAAAAAAAGCAAAGCGCATTTAAAATGTAATAATCTCTATAGGTGCGCGCAATTTCTTTTTTTTCTTTTTTTTTTATATTCAATATTCCCATTGGATTATGCCGATTATAATGCTTGAAAGTCTTTATTACCCCTTTCTTTAAATTATGCCGATTATAATGTACTCTGCATCAGTTAATAACGAAATTAATTAGTTAGTTTAAACCAATTTATTATAACTTTATCTAATTATTTATAAATAAATTGAATTTGGATGAGTTTTCTCAGATGATGTTAGGATTGGAAAGCTTTGTAGACAAAAGACAACTGCGTGACTTGGAGATTTTTCACTTACACTTTGATAGAAAATTAAACACTTAAATCACCAATTGAGCTTTTGTACACTTTCTTTCTGAACTGTGATTCCCGATCTTTCTCAGCATGAATGTTTTTAATGGTTGAATTCGATCACCACCGAATACCATTTTGTTATTAACTGATTATATGATTTTTTATTCATATATTCCGTACGTTGTTATATGATTTTTTATTCATATAGTTCCGTACAGTACACAAATATGGTAAAGCACATTTATGATAAAAGGTATGACCGATTTCTTTATATGTACGCTATAATTGGAAAAGATGGTGAAATTGCATGCAGTATTACATTATTTCTCCGCAACTATTGGAAATAATATTCTATCCTTCAAAACAATACCAAATAACTACTTAGGAAAAATTATGAAAAATGCTAGGCCAACGGAGCATGGGTTGCAGGCAGACATGATTCTCAACCATTGAGCAAGTTAGCCTAACGTTTTCCTGTTGTTGTTTTTTCCAACTTCGTAATAATTATGATCAAAAATTAAAGTGATTGTCAGTTATTGTTATGAAAGATACAATATTAGTTTCACAGAATAATTCCTGTCAGAGCATTGGGAGAAAAAAGCTCTTACTCAGAAGCTCTTACTTGCCACACGTGATGCATTCCCTTCAATACCGTGAAGCTATTTTAACATAGTATCCATAAAGCGAAGTCATTACACAGAAGCTAAAGTAAAATTGTACATTGCCAACAGATCAGAGCATAATCCCTAATGAAAGGAATCAAATATCGTTCTCATCACAACCTTATTTTATTGATGCTTATTTCCTCTCTTTTTCTTAACTGCTTGATCCGTATGTAATCATAATGATTTTTTAACAACTTTTCTTAATCATCTGTGGGACGAATCGTAGCAATGAAGCCACCATGTTTATTTTCACTGTTGTAGGGACAAGGTGAAACGGAAATTCTCTGTCACAATCTGATCTGTTATTGGAGTTTGGGATGAATTATTACGGTATTATAAAATGGGGACATTCTTGATAATATTTACTTAAAATCTACAGAAATTCTTGACATTTACGGTTGGAAATTGTGAAAACATAAATATTTGATGAGTGATGTAGATATTTAATAAAATAACTATGATTTTATCAACCATCACCTCCAACCATGAATGAGTCTGCAGTTTTTGTTTTCCATAAAAATCTTTGTTATATGGACCCACTGTTATAAATTTGCTATTATGTAGAGTGCCGTTATGTAGAGAGAGCACTGTACAAATCACAGAATTTAATTTTTAAAAAATAATAATAAATAATAAAAAAAACCTTCAAACAAATACCAAATTGGCATTAGATAGACCCTTGTTGATATACAATTAAATCTGTCCTTTTTTTAACCACATATTGAATGGCTGCTAAAAACAGATTTGACTGTATTTCAAGAAATTTGTACTGTCACTGAATTGGCCAGAACATATTTTAATGCAAAGTGTGTCACTGAAATAGAAAGGTTAGGAAACTTTGATCTGTCCTGATGAATTTAAAATTAATTATACATATGCCCTCTTTTTTTTAAGAAGGTGTTCAAGGGTTAAAATTTTAACTGTAAGGCGTTTCTGAATAATTAAAGCAGACTATGTTTTGCTATGTCAATTAGCTTTGTATCATCAAAAAGAATGATATTTACAATGAACACAAATATATTCAGCCCTGTCTTTTCAGTGAAGCTTATATACATGGCGAATCCCTGGTGTGTTTTGATACCAGTGATATATTGCTGGTTTTGGATCAAAGTCAGATATACAACAATGATGATTACACTTTATCTTTAGGAGTTCATGTGATGTTTCATTCAGCAGACTGCAGTAAGGAGACAAAAGATGAAACTGGTTGACATGATCACTTTCAACATCCTTTTGGTGCAAGTTGCTATTGAACTCTCCAAATGAGGTTTTTTAATTTCAAATTTATTGAGTATCGAAATAAAGGTCTCATGCTTTGCTCCAACCTACATTGCAGAGTGTTGATTAGAAAATCTTATGAAATCTTCAAAAATTTCTGCAGTTTGTTTTATTCACTCAGAATATTCATGCTTTTTTTGAATTGAGATTTGGAAGATTAGGCTCCTAGGTAATAGCCAAATGGCTAATACGCATCACATTTTAGTAGCCACCTCTTAAAATTATGTAGCATTTGGCTACAAGGCTACCAGTTTCGTCGAGCCCCAATAGTATAATGGAAGTGTATAAATTCATTTTTTCTGTATTCTTATCTTTGTACATTTTTTGTTAATATGCATAAAATGAGAAGTTAATATGCATCATAAAACTGTCTATTTTCATATTTTGCATATGTAAATAATTAAAAAGCATGGAATGAGTAAAACATTTTTAACCCTTTCAATGTGTAATTAAATTTTATTTTCAGTCCTAACAAGATGAAAATATCCACTTTTCACAGCATAACGAGAAGTTTTTTAAAGCCTGTGGAATAAATCCCATTTCTGCAGGTAAAAGTAATGAAATTTTGTGGGGATATATCCGCTTTACGCAGTAAAAGGGTTAAAAGAAAAACTCCAGTACACGTTTAACATAAAAAAAAAAAAAAAAAAAAAAAAATCACGGAACAAACTTACCTTCTAGGTGGAGCCTTTACAGAAATCCACTTTTTAAACATTTTATCCAAACTGTAAAATCAATACAAATATTACCCAATGACTAAATTTTATAAGTATGCAAACTATTTCTTATGTTCTCTCAATATTTCTTAAAAATTTATAAAACTTCAAGATCATTAAAAAATCAATTTGTAATTCCAAAATCAACGAATTTAAGAAATAAGAATGGAATTTAAAAAATAAGCCTAACATATACTTAAAATAAAATCACTAAAATCAGAATATATTTTATTAAAACTGAATTTACTTGCTAAATGTTTTATTAACAGTTCTTTCATATGGTGAACAGTTATTTTAATTTCTTAATTAAAATCTGTCCATTTTAACGACTATGTAAACCTTCATCTATTAATCTTACATCATGCTTTTATTTTCAAAGTTTAAAAAAAAAAAATGCTCCTACATTTCTTAATGTTTTATAGCATTATCTGATAAGATACAAAATATTTTCATTCATAAAGGCTAAAATATTTGATTACTTTATTTTGAAATTACTCAAGTAAAATTGATAAATAATTAAGCAATAAAATGAATAGCCAGATAACTCTAAAAAAACATGTTATTGGACTAGACGAGTTCAAAATTGTCTAAGAGCTAATAAGGTTAAGGATTAATATTTTTAATCTGAAATTTAAGTGTGTTGCAATAGAGACAGAAGTGTGTCTTACAACATAATTTAATTTTAACATGAAAACGAAAATTTATTCATTTATTTATTTTTTTAAATTTTATTTTGGAATTTTTTGGGGGAGGGGGGGAACATCAACTTGTTTACCAGTACTTAAGTTTTTTGTTCTCAAAAACATAATTACAATATGTTATTCATAAAATTTAACAACATAACTTAATATTTGCCATTCAACAAATAAAATTTTAACTAGGTAAGCTCTAAATCTAGTCTCCACATTGTATAAACATAATGAATTTTATTTTACAATTTTTGGATGTATTCATTCACATTCATTTTAATGAAAAGAGTTTCGGTCTGTGTATTTTTAATGTATTTCCCTACAGTTGTGGGTACTGTCCTCACACAGGAAATCACAAAAAAATATGAATACTGTAAATAACCATGCAGCTTTCTACTTCTTACTAAATTCAACATCAATATATCTAGTTAGGAATTTCCTTCCTAGTGAAAAGAAGGGCGTTAGAAAATGTAGCATTTCTTATCTAGAATAAAGCTTAACTTATTTACCTCCCAGACACGTTTTACTTTTGTCCTATTTTTTTAATCCCTTATTCTTTTTTTTATCAGTATCAAAACAAATTTTAAAATTTAAATGAAAATTATACAGAGAAATCTCATTACAACAAACTCAACAGGAGTAATATATTTTGTTTGCTGCATTTGAAACAGAAAGATAATATATTGGCAAATAAATGTCTATTGTTTTACATTGTGTAAATGCTTTATCTTAAAATTTTATTTTTCTCCTAAGGAGATAAGAAACATTAAAGGGATTTCATGATTTGTTTCAAACTGGTGAACTTTACAACAACCTACAGAATCTGATGTTAAATTTACATAGCAAAATCAAAAAAATCTGCATTATTTAGAAATTTTTTTTTAATATATTGTGATGGAAATAAGTATACCCCACCCTCCCCCAAAATCATGACATTTCTCAACAAATATTATACGATGTCAGTTTAAAAGGTAATGAGAATGCATGCACAGTGTGCTTATCCGCCAACTCAGGAAGAGTCTCCCTCTCATGGTAGCTAGACAAACATCTGCTCGATCTTCAGTGTAATTTTTAACTTCCTACTATCACTACATTATTGATAACTGTTTGCATAAAGAGTATTTCTTTAATGTGTACAGAAATGAATGCCTCCAAAGTGAAACTCTATCATGAAGTTCTCGAGAGACTGAAACTTGGATGCTGTATCACGACAATGCACCTTGTCACACAACAATCTCTGTCAGATCAAACTGACCCAAAAAAGGCATTTCAGTGGTACCTCAGCCTCCCTACTCCCAGACCTTGCGCCATGTGACTTTTTCCTCTTTCCCAAGTTGAAACGTTACCTCAAAGGATGACATTTTGCCTTTGTGGAAGCGATTGGAAGGCTGTGACAGACCAACTGAAAGTACTTACACCTCACGACTTCCAGCACTGCTATGAGGAGTGGGAGCAACGTCACCATCAATGTGTCCTCTCAATGAATTTTGAAGGTGATATGGTTGATTTGTAAATAAAAATTACATAAAAAGTTTTATTGGAACATTCTCATTACTTTTTAAACAGACCTCGCATATTAGGTGCTATATTAATCAGTAATTTATAGTAAATTTTATATATATAATAAAAACTATCCAATCATATCAAGTATTTTCTAAATCGATTTTATACAAAAGAATTTTTAATAATAATACAAAAGAAATAAACTTTTCAGAATGGAAATAAAATCTACGACACTTAAACTTATGTTTGTCAAAGGTTTAAAACGTTTCAGTATTTGCATGAATTATCTTTTGATTGCAAAAATTCTTGAATTGTAGCAATATGGTTTAGCAGTGTTTAATTAGGAATTTCTTACCAAAGTTGATGAATAAATGTAACCAATGACGCTTTGAAACTGAATTATCTTCCATTTGCATGAATGGAAATGAGATCAGGGGATTTTGCTTAGCAAAGCAACACATCGATGTATTTTCTTGAAAACTGCTCGAGTTCGCTTTGCCACAAACACACATTTTCTTGCTGATACATAAAGTTGAAGCCATGAAAGCTAAAATTGTTTTAGAGTATCAAGATACTTTTCAGAGTTTTGCCTTCCATTTAAAACTGCTGGAAAATGTGTCCAAATCATAACGGACATTCTGCCAAATGGCAATTTAGAAAATATCTGGCCTCAGAGCCATGGTAATAAAATTGCAATCCATTTGAACCATCTAGATTGATCTTTTTTTTTTCCATTTGAAAAAATCATATTAGGCCATTTAGATTCATCCTAGATTAATTTTTTTTTTGTTCTCTGCAACATACACTGGGTCTTGTAATCATTTGATAAAATGGAACACCCATGCTATTCTTAAAAAGTTAACGACTTGCTTCCTCAAGTACTGGATAAATTCTTCAAGATATAGCATAAAGTTGAAAATGCTTGCGGGCATAATTTTCCTTTGAAAGATCATTCAAAGAATTCTCGCTTTATCACTTGGGTCAGTTTTGGTGGTCTTCCAGACAATCTAGTAGTGCCATGGCCATCTGAATCCAGCAAAAACTAGCTAAAAACATTCCTTCAGTAACTTCTTTTGAAATGCTATTTACTGAGGATCCATGCTCTGAAAGGATCAAAATTTGTCTTCTCATCAGACACCGTTTTTTCTTTAGACATAAAGCATGTACAGGGTAGCCAAAAAAAAAAACTTACTCACTTTGAAAGCTGATAACAGTTTTATTAATGAACAGATTATAATGATATTTTAACATGTTATATTGCATACTGCAGCAATGTTTCCAATTATAAAATATGCAAATTAGTTTACATAGTTTTTTGGCCACTAGAGTGTGTAGATAAACACAGAAACTTTATCATTGGACCGATTTTCTTCGAAGAACAGAACGATTATGGTGTTTTGGTAACAATCACAGGTGCCACCTATGAGTTTTATAGGATCATGTTATTCCTTACATCAGGCAACAATGCATATTGGGAAAAGTAAGATTCATACATGATGACATGCAGACATACAAAACCAAACCTGTAAAACATTCATTTTCTGTTTTTACTGAAGACAGACTGATTGGACGAAATGTTCCAATAGTGTTGTCTCCTCCTTCCCCAGACATTAATCCCCGAGATTATTGGTTATGGGGATTTCTAAAAAACAGGGTTTATCTTACCAGATGAGCAACTCTCTGTGACCTGAAAAGACTCCATCAGAAGAGAGATAGCTCAAATCTCACAGCCAATGTTGCAATCTGCCATTTTTAATATCGTTAACTGCTTAAATTTGATGATAGAAGATAAAGCTAGCCATATCCAGAAGATTATCCAATGAAAAATGTAAATCCTTTATTTGCATATTTCATGATTTGCAAATAGACATGTTAAAATATCACTATAATCTGTTCATTAATAATACTTATCAGCTTTCAAAGCAAGTAAGTTTTTTGGGGGGGCATCCAGTACTTTTATTTATTTTTTTTTAAGAAAATACTTCATACATATTTTGAACGGTTATAAATTCAGAGTCTCTAAGATTTAATATTTGAAGTTTGGCATATAGCCAACTTATTTCTTCCACTGTAGTGGTATTTGTATTCATACAGATTGGCAGGTGAACTGCTTTTCAACAAATTTTATTCATATTTATTTTCAAATCAAAGCAGCAGTAAAAAACCAGCAACTAATATCATGTTTTAAAAAACTGCTGAAAAATTTTTGAAAATCCTTTGGTTAAATTACAGTATTTTACAGTGGTGTTTAATTATTCTTTTACAGGCTGCATTACTTGTGTAAAATAGGAGGATTCCTGAATACTGTGCCTCCTTCATTCTTTTTTCATGTATTCAAAAGAAAAAAAGGGAAAGGACAAGCTTTTTTTTTTTTTAAGGAAGTTTTTCTATTATATATAATTAAAGAAAAAAAAAACAAGGAGGGGGAGAGGAATAAAATGCCTTATAATTTTTAAATTTTCCTTTTAACTTATGTGAAAGTTCAATAACACTTTATTCTTAATTCTTTCAATTTGATTCTATTCAATCCGAGTGAACTGTGACAGTCATCCGTTTCTCTTCTTTTGGATTTGATTGGTAACATCTTAATGGGCAAGCCATTTGTTAAATAAACACTTCACTACATTAATATTACTTGTTGCTGACCTTCGATCAAGTATTTTGTAATTATATCGACTACATAAAATCAGCAAAATGTAATCACAGCTTTCTCTTTCTGATGTTAATATGCAATTTTTTATATTATTATTAGATAGAGCTTCTTTAAAACATAAAATCATATTTCAGTTTAAACTAATCATGTCAATGCAAAATTATTACAAAGTAGGGCAATTCAAAATTTGGTTTTTTACACATGGTTAATAGTTATTGGAAATGGTCCAATTTTTCATGACTTTTTTACTACTATATATTTTTTTATCTCTGCATACCAAACTGTATGTTTACTTAAACATATAAATACATAATGAGAGACAAAAAAGGCATAAATATAATATTTATGTCGATCAAGAAGAAAAATATGGGGAATGCAGAGAAATGAAATCGTGAGGGGGAAAACTTGATTTTTCTGAAGGTGATAAACCTTTATTCTCAGAATAAAAATAATAAAATAAAAAAAAATCTCTAAAATTCTTAAAAAAAAATTTACCATCAAATTCCAGGAAAAATCTTCAAAATGGGAATTCCAACCTTTTTTTTTTTTTTTTTTAATAAGAATTTTTTTTTTTTATAAAATCGAATGAGTGTTATAACCACGAGTAAGGAATCAGAGCAAATTTCAATGATAATGCTTTTATCAATGCACACGTTTCTGGCCTATCTATGCAAAGTAGAATATTAAATCGCTCCGGCTCTTACATAATGCTCTTTCCTAACGTTGACCACAGCGCACTGGATTTTCCTCATTGACAGACGGGAGATGGTAATTAAACGATCATCAGCGCAGCTGTTTCTTGCGAACCACGATGGACAAGAGTTAACAATTAAAGTTGGCCCTCTAAGCCAGGCGAACCGTCCCTTATTAGCTCGATAGATTTGAAATGCAACCGATTTCTATAAGTAAATAAACGTTTACTTTTCATATCAAGATAAATGCGACATTATCGCTTTATCAGCGACTAATCTTGGAATTAAATAGGTGGGCGTTTATTTTTAAATTTTAACTTTAATCGCATTATTTTTTTTTCCCTTTGTCTTTGCTCATTCAAGAAATATTAAATAACAACCACCCATAAACCTGCCCACAGGAAACTGAAATGCCGTCTACCTAGCACCATAGGTAAGAAAGAATAAAGGCAAATTCAAATTTAAAATACAACATTGAAACGCCGATCCCAGTGCTCACAATAAACGGCATCGTGCCAGGGAAATCAACGTCTTTTCACAGGAAGCCTACACCAATAACTTCCTCCGTCAGGACACAAACAGTTTACACATATATCGTTTTCTATTGATAAAATGAAATAAGTAATTTTTTACCTTGAGAGTTCCAAAGAGGCGCACGGCTTCGCTGAGCTTGCCTTTAGCTCGGTGTCATTTGCCTCGATCGCTCGTCATTCCCCCTCGTCTAATCTTTATCAGTTTCCCGTCAGTCGTACAAAAGAAACGTCAAAACAGCAGAGGAATTTTTTTCTTCACCCCTCTGCCCTCTTTCGAAGGCATCCGTAACTAAATTAAAGTTCCGTGACCCTCAGAATCTTATCGCGATTTCAAGACTTGAGAAAATAAGACCATGTTTTTAGAGCAGAAAAGACGATTCCGCGTTGCATCGCTCCGGTGACGTCATGTTGTGTGTGCGCTTACTCATTGGTTGTGTGACTTTACCAATTTTCCACGGAAAAAGGACGGAAACTTCCTCCACCGTGTTTCCAAGCGCAAGCAGAGTCGATGATAATTTAAACATGATAATTATAGCCTAGATCCTTTTTGTTTTAACGCGTTTGTCACATTTTCTAAAGCAAGCATCCTCGTGCGAAAACGTGATCCGTGAAATTTCATAAGAGAAGGTCCTTGACCTAAAATATTAGAATTCCACAACTTCATCATTTGGAATTATGCATTTATCAACCTGTATTATATTAATAATGTTTTTTATTCCGTTCAATTTATTTAAAATTTTTAATATCTGTTTATAATTTTAAATTTGCCCCGTTTTAAATTTAAATAAAGGTACGGGAATAATAAAACTCTAATAAGTTCCTCCATTCATACGTTCTTGATTAATAGAGGGTAACATTATAGATATAAACATTGTAACTTCCAATTTTAAATACAGGTATTATTTATTACAGACGTGACAATGCCCCTCCCCTCCCCCCCAAATTTGAGCAAAAAAAATTTTTTTGGGATATTAAATTTTTTTGGACACCTTAACCAAAGTGTCCCCATATTCCTGTGTGTATTATGATGATTCATAAACATTCTCTTTACCTTTAAATGGTAGGATGAAAGTCGATCGATATTCTGTAAAGGAAGAGCATTCTTTTTCCAGAAAACATCACAAATAAAGTTTAAAAAAATATTTAGGCTATTCGTTTTATTTTCATATTCCAAGTTGCATTGGCCTACCACTCTCTTAAGAATGAAGGCCTATGTGTTCCTTTTTAGAAACTCTTTTTTTTTTTTTCTTTTTTCCTAAAATCGACTTTAAAACTCATGATTCGAAAAGATATATTGAAATTTTGAAAAAAAACTTTTTTTCGTCAGTGCGTGACCAATCTTGTGCAGCTCCTCTGAAACTGCAAATAGCAGAAACGAAAAAAAATTACACATACTTAGCGGGTATCATGAATTGTGCCTTTGCGTATAGTTTTTGTCAATTGAGTAAGCCTTTTTAGAGATATTAATTTTTTTTCTGAAAATTAAAAAATGGCTGTAGCGACAAATTTCTGCTTTTATTTTTATTTATTTTTTTTTTTTAATAAAAAAATAGATTCGTACTTAGAGGGATCCTTAAACTATGCACTGACGTATTTTTCATGGAAATGGGCTAAGACTTTTTATAGAAATTATTATTATTATTATTTGAAAAATGAAGAACTGACAGAAGTATTCATTTCATCGACCTTAACACGATAAATACGACATGTACGCCCTCCTATCATAGAGACAAACCTTTTTTGAAAAGAAACTGTTTGGTTGCTAAGAATCATTTTGTAGTAATAAAGGTTTTAAGGACCCCCAACCTCCCTTCCTCCTCCCTAGAAAATAAAAACTTTTTTGAATCCGTATCATGACCTCGTGGTAGGCCTGTGCGAATTTACCATTCCGCCATTCCAATTTAGTTTATTATATTTCAGTTTAGCGAAATTTTTGAAGGCCAATCTATAATCGAGGTTTAATTTTCTACATCCTAACGTAAAAATTTGAAAAATAGAATAATTAACCTATAAATCACTCGAATTTCTAAAGTATTAGATGTTTATAATTAACCGACTTCAAAAAAAAAGGAGGTTATCAATTCGATTCGTATGTAGGTACTATTTTGGAATGTATGTATGTTTGTCCACGTATTTCTCAGAAACTAGAAATCGAATTGCAATAATTCTTATTTTTATTAGATTAAGTATCTTTCAACTTAGGGATAAACCCAAGTTTCATCAAAATCGGTTCAGTAGTTTTCAAGATATGGACTGATATAGCTAGGGGATAGTGAAATTTTCATTAAAGTCGGTTTTTTATACTCTGTTTAATCTTGTTGCAGATTATAAATGCTACCTTTATAAATTTAAAACATTGTTAATTCCAGTTTTAAATATTTGTTATAGGCGTAAAGCAACATCACCTAAAGAGAACTCTTTAGATGGTATTGGTAGAAGTCGGAAAAGTACGGGGACAGGGCAATTCCCCTACCCTAAATTTGGGCAAAAAAATTTTTGATACATGTGTGCCTTTACAATATATAATATAAAGTAGACACTTCGTGGATACTGATTAGTTTCACCTTTTAATCTCAGCTATATCAAAGTGAGAAGATATACACTGAGTGGCCAGTTTATTAGGAACCCCCCCTAATACTGTGTTGCGCCACCCCTAGCAGCTGTAACAGCACGAATTCTCCGTGACATGGATTCAATTAGCCGCTGGAAGCATTGTTTCGTGATGCTCCCAGTTGATGCTTATTGGGTGGTGGTAGATCCATGGCTCGAATAACTCGTTCTAGCTCATCCCAAAGATGTCCGATTGGGTTCAAATCCGCGGACTGTGGTGGCCAGAGGAGTAAGTTGAATTCATTATCGTGCTCCTGGAACCATTTCATGATGATACGAGCCTTGTGACACGGAGCATTGTCCTGCTGAAAGTATCCTTCCGATGAGGGAAACACAGTAGCCATGAAGGGATGAACGCGGTCGGCAACAATGCCCTGACCATTAAGGCATTGCTCTACAGGTACCAGCGGACCAAGAGTATGCCAGGAAAACTTTCCCCAGATCATTACAGAGCCTCCACCAGCCTGAACAGTGGAAACTAGACAGGAAGAGTCCATCGCTTCGTGCTGTTGTCTCCAAATTCTGCGTCGGCTATCTGCATGGTGCAATAGGAAACGGAATTCATCCGACCAGAGACCTTCCAGTCGTCGACGGTCCAGTGTTGGGGATCACGGGCAAATTGGAGACGTTTTTTCCGGTTTTGGGTGGAGATCAAAGGGACCCGGACTGGCCTTCGGCTGTTGTAGTCCATCCTTGCCAATGTACGGCGTGTAGTGCGTTCAGAGATGTTATTCTGCGGTCCAGTGTTGTACTCCACGGTTAATTGACGAGTCGTGGCGTTTCTATTCGCACGATAAAGCATTCCCATCCCTTGGATCGAAGAGTCTCTGGCTGGTTGTTTATTGGTTGTTTAACTAGTCCTGGTAAACTCTTGACATGGTTGTTCGGGAAAAGCCTAGAAGACGTGCGGTTTCGGAAATACTCGGTCCACCTCGCCAAGCACCAACTATCATCCCTCACTCGAGGTCGCTCAGATCCTTTGATTTCCCCATGGTGACGGTCAAACCGCTTGCAGTTGACAGGTTTGTTCTCGTTTTATATTGGTGCCGACTATCAGGTGACCAACTGATACGTAGTAATTGCTATGCCAACGGATTTGCATAGTCATGGGTGTTCCTAATAAACTGGCCACTCAATGTACACCATAGTAAAGTTTATTTCTTATATTGTGAAATTACTTACATTACCATTTAAGTTGAAAATGGAAAACAGAATTATTCTAAAATGATGATATATTTTCCAATAATAAAAATGTATAGATGGAATGTATTTTAAGTTCGAAGAAAGTAAATTTGACTACTCGGATGTAAAAACTCACGATGACTTAAAGAAATAAAAAGTAACCAAATTACCTGAGGATATGAAATCAGCAAAAACAAGACGCCACCGCTTTTCCACAACAAGTGTGGAAAAGCGGTGGGGTCTTGTTTTTGCTCACGATGACTTCTTGTAGATCCAAATCTTGACTATTTCTAGAGGAATAACGCACTCCTAGTCGAATATCGCGGTAAGATGACTATTATGTAGATGCCAAACGTTGGACATCTTCCTAATGTTAACTTTCGATGATCTCATGTCCAGATGGTAAACAAGCTCTCACAGTCGGATAAGGTGGTAATTGAAAATTGTATAAAATTAAATGAAACAATGTCAGTTACCTCTAATTCTGTATAAATATAGGCAATGAAAATAAGATAAAAAATAAAATAATAATACCTGCAAATTATATATGTAAAGAAAGTTTTCGAGGACAGTCAAGTCTTATCATCAGTTGTTTTATAAGGAATTTAAGCAATATCACCTAGAGAGAAAGCCTGCGCACGGAAACGTCATACATTGTTACGTCACTTTTGGTAGGGCCGTAGCCAACGAGAAAGACTGGCCCCGGCGCGGAAAAGTCACCTGACCATACTAGTCCGAGTAACAATGTCACCTTCATTGTTTCCATCTTGGATTTTAACAATCGATATTTTTTCGTTTGTTGGAAACAATGAAGGTTGGGCTGTTGGCCGGACTACTATGATCAGGTGACTTTTCCGCGCCGGGGCCTGTCTTTCTCGTTGGCTGCGTGGTAGGGCAAAGCCAACTAAAAAGACAGGCCGGGCCACTAAAAAATCACATGACCAAAAAAGATCCAGCAACAATCCAATCTTCCTTGTTTCCAACAAACGAAAAAACACTGATTGTTGAAAACCAAGATGGTTTCTGGTAACTTGACGTCGGAAAGAGCTGTTATGTAGCCCTCCCATATGTGTCAATTTTCGGTGGTATAAGTCAATGTTTTTAGCTCGCAGTTCGAATACTATTTTAATATCTGCCTTAATAATACTCCACGCGATAGCAATGAACGCGCACGCCATATTTAAATATGCTAATTGTTACCATAGATCCCTAATAACCCCTAACGTTCATATTTTACTCAAAAAATAATTTATTGAGTAATTTCAACCCCACCCCAATTAAAATATATGTGAACGTTACAAAATAGAAACATTTTAAGCAACAGAATAATATTAAAAATAATAATAAAATAGTAAAATAGTATTAAAAATAATAATAGTAAACTTTATCCATTCAATTATTTTTTTTTTCTTTTACCCTCTTGAAAATTTAACTTCTGTTAATGTAGTTTTTAAAAGATCTACATTTTCGAAAAACTTGCTACTGCACTAAACAAAGCCAAGATGAAAGTAATAGCTCTTAAAATGTGCTATATAAATCACTCCAAAGAGGGGAGTTAAGATTTTCACCGGAAATAGGAAACTCCATCCAAAATAAGAAACTCGTTATCTCGGACAAAGATGCATCCTATTTAAAAGATAAACAAAACGCGAAACCTTCGGGCCAACAACGAAATGTAAAATTACAATCAGAACTGCAATGAAAAAAAGAAATAGTTTTCCAATCTCATCTACGAACAGGAAGCGATGAAACAAGTGCAATGAAACTCCGGTCTTCAATGAAATCCTATCTACCAAAATCAGAATATCTTTAAACAAATGAGGCCAATAGTAACAACACCCCATGGCCATCTCTTCTTCCAACTGGCTTTTATTCATGAAGTACAAATCAGTGAAAGAGAAACAAATGAAACAACAACAAACAAGAAGTTGAATCTTTAATAAGCTTCTCCTCATTACTTGTTCAGGAATTTCTCGGCCTTCCCTGCCTTTCTTATTTTTTAAAGGAAAATTATTTTTTTATTTTCAATTAATTGCCTTTTAGAAATATTTGTGAGCACGTACAATAGACTAATGTAACATAAATATTGCTGTTGAATGGGATTGCATATCACTGCATACATTTTTCTCTCCTTAAGGATTTTGAACTCAGACCGTTTTATGATGAAATTTAACGTGTTATTAAAAAGAAGCAACTGATGATACAAGCATAGTACGATGATGTAACATCAAAACAATAATAAAACATTGTCTTATCAAAATTCATATCGTTTGAGATATCGGGCGCGGCCTTGGCCTGCACGTGACCACGAACATAATTTAGGAATTTTTCTCTGGTATAGAGTAGCGTTATACAAAAATCGTGTCCTTGGGGGAGAAGAGCAATCATCATACGTATAGCAAATATGAAAATGCCTATGAGGTATTTTTTTCTGCCACCAAGCGAATTTTTACATGAACTAAAAAAGTAACTACAGAACTTGTCAGCTTATAGTGTAGCGGTCCGGATAACTATTTAGCGACGGATAAATCGAATTCGCATAAGAAATTATATTGAAAGTCTATGCTGCTAGTGCGTTAACATTTCGTTTCATCATTATTTTTCATAAGTATTAACGAATTCTGAATCAAAATGAAAAAACGGGGGAGAAATGAAATGCAATTAATAACGCCGACAAAACCGTTTATTTCTGAAACTGATATTTGTCGTTTGAGCGAAATTTTTTCAGAAGTTCTTTTCTCTTTAGAATGTCTTCATAGTAGTACTAAAAACAAGAAAGATGTTTCAAGTTATACAGGGTGAATTTTTTAAAAGTGGCCCGGCGCGAAATACTTCGCAATAAGTTTTCAAATGACTTGTCATTCATGTGATATTGAGCGGTTGAGACAGTGACACTGCTGTGTATGGTAGTCGTTTGTGCAAAGTGGCGAAAATGGTATTATCTCTGCAACAGCGCATTTTTGTGGTAAAGCACTATGCACGGTATGGATCATGGAAACAGTGAGTTTCAGATGAGTTTCAGATGAGTTTAAAATTAAATTTCAAGTTGGTGCTATGCCTGCAAAACCTCCTGCTAAGAGTGCAATGCAAAACTTAATTGCGAAATGGCATGCAACGGAATCAGTACTGAATGCAAAGAAAGTGCGCAAAAGGACGGTCCGTACGACAGCAACCATTGCTGCTGCTGAAGAACACATGCTACGCAGTCCCAAAACGTCATCAGGGTTTGTCTCAGTCAAGCACAATGAAGATTATGAAGCAGGATTTACACTTATACTCCTTCAAAATGACCACTGTGCATCATTTTTCAGTTTTGTGAATGGTTCCTGAGCACCATTGCACCAGAGGTGGTGGAGGATGGTTTTGTGTTCATCTCAGATGAAGCGTGGTTCTACCTGTCCGGTTATGTCAACTCACAGAACATGCGCCACTGGTCTTCCGTCAAGCCGCATGTGTCCATGGAGTCTCCATTGCATCCACAAACATTGCATCCACAAAAAATTGGAGTATGGTGTGCTGTCTTCCCTGCCGCAACATCCCTGTGTTTTTCAATGAAACCGTGAATAGTGACCGTTATGTGCACAACATCTTCAACATGTTTTGCCGCACAACTTACTGATGACGAGCGTGCCAATTCTTACTTTCAGCAAGATTGTGCAACAGCCCATTCTGCACACGCAACACCTGCCCGTATCCAGGAACATGTGATTAACCACGGTCAACCAGGGCTGCACTGCGATTTCTTTCTCTGGGGTGCACTGAAAGGTGCGGTCTACCAGAACAATCCGCGCACAGTCGCCGACCTTCAACAAAACGTCCAGGCAGCCATTCAGGTCATTCCATCAGAAAACCTTGCTTGTGCCTTTAAGAACATGTGGACACGCCTACACACGTGCCTCGAAGTCAATGGAGGACACTTCCAGCACCTACTCTAGGTTATTTGCACTGATCTTTGATGCTCATTTTCATGCTCATTTTTACACGTTTTCACCGGGTCACTTTTAAAAAATTCACCCTGTACAAAGCAAGAAACATTTTTTATGTTATTCAACATAAGCAATTTCCCAACATTTAGGGACAAATGCCAATTTGGCCTAAACTGTCTTCTTTCTCGAACGTTTTCTTAAAATTGTAACATATGTACACTCACTCACCAAAAGTCAGGTACACTCACTTACTTGCCTAATAACCTGTTGGGCTCCCTCTAGCCCGGATAACGGCAGCGACCCGTCGTCGAAGAGAGTCTACCAGTTCCCAGAACACATCCACAGGCACTGCAAGCCATGCCGCCTCCACTGCACTCCATAATGATGCTGCATTTACAAGTTGTATTGGTTCGATGACGTCCCACAAATATTCAATGGGATTACAATCTGGGGAACGTGGAGGCCAAATCATTCTCGTGAAGTCGGTAGCATGTTCCTCCAGCCACTGCCGTCTCACAAGGGCCGCGTGTGGAGGCGCATTATCTTGCTGGAAGAAGCCGTCGGCCGCTGGGTAAAAACACTTCATGAAAGGGTGCAGGTGGTCCCGAAGCAGATCGACGTAAGAAGTAGCACGCAGAGTGGATGGCAGATGCACCAATGGACCCATTGCATGCCACGAGAAAACACCCAGACCAGTATGGAGCCTCTGTGACATATCTGATATGTCACACGAATACAAATACAAATATATTCATTTGAATTCGTTTTGAACTTGACTTTATGATCAGTTCCTGTCAATTTCACTTCTTTTGTAATTATCTTTTATTCACTTTTATTATGCGTTCTTTTCTCTTGTTTACATTTGTATGCATTTAGTCTTAAAATATAATTAAGCCTATCTCTCGTTGTTCTGACCCGCCAAGTTTCAGAGCGTCATTTGTATCGTGTGCAAAAGAAAGAAACGAAAGTTTCTCACGAACGAACTTTTCTTATCCTTGGTGCGGTCGAGGGCAATGATTGGTCGGTTTGAAGCTTTCCCGCGCAGCGAGCGTTGTTTATAAAAAGGGGGAAAAGCGGAACTCTCTCTCTCTCTCTCTCTCTCTCTCTCTCTCTGCTTTTGTTCTCATCTCTCTCGCACGTGTGCAATCCTTCGTGGGAGGTCTCTCAACTGAGTCCTGTCACTATGATTCCTATGTCAAATGTGCTCTTTCAATAATGATTCCGATGCAAAGCAGCATATTTGATTTCTCAATTATCTATGATGAACAATTGTGAATATCGAATGATTCGACGTGAACGTTTCACTTAAAACGACGCACGCATGGAACTGTTGCTGTTGAATGGCGAAATCGAAACCAAAGCATTGGAGCTTTGGCGACATTGAAAATCAAGCTAGGCAGATCAACCAGGTTTCAAAAGCATTGTACAAATACAAATGAAAGCGGTTCAACCGGGTGACATTCATCCACGACATGATGCAAGGATCAACCAGGTCTCTTGCGAGTGATTAAGCTGAGAGCGAGCTGTTGAATCCACGAGGTAACGGCGGTGGTAGCCGTGGGGTGGAGGAGCAGCGACGGCCAAGGTTTACGAGAAAGATAGCGGATCGGATCAAGATCTCAACGGTTGACAAAGCAACACCACAACAAGGGAGAATAAACGACGATTCATCATATGGGCCCCAACGAATGTCATCATCATTGAACAAGTTCATCAGATTCCTCAACATGCTGTCTAGATGTGTGACAGCATAATACACAGATAAGTGATAAATGAACATATATTTCCTATTTACAATTAAAATGAGCTCAGTTTGATTCTATAAGAGAGAGAACATAGGACTTAAATTGAACTATTGCATTTGCGCGTTTAAATGATAATCTTGGGAAAGCTTTTTAATAAGTATAGTCAATTATCATAGAACTTCAATTCTTGGAAACTCAGAAGTATTGCGAATCCATGACTTTCCCAAGTTTGCAAAGTGTAATCTTTACTTATTTGCTGACGACGGGTCCATCATGACCTGGGCACGAAACCCAGCACATGTCATCACTCGACTTCAAAAAGCTTTACAACAGTGCGAGAGTGGCGATTAAAGCTGAATGTCAAAAAGTGCAAGGTCATGTTTATCACTCGCAAATGTAAAAACCCTCCAAAGCCCCTCTTCTTATTTGTCAAGAAACTTGAGTGGGTAAAAAGCTACAAATATCTTGGTGTCATGATCGACTCCAAATTAAATTGGAACGACCAAGTCCAATACGCGCTCAACAAAGCAAAGAAAGCGAGGTTCAGTTTGATTGCACTTCTGGGGCGAAACAGCGCTCTTGGTGTGGATAACAAACTCTTGATATACAAGGTTGTGATTCGTACTATTTTACTTCATGGAATGCCTGCTTGGGCTTCTATTTGCAAATCTAGGTGGAAGGATCTCCAGACCTTCCAAAATATTGCTCTCCGGTCCATTGCCCAACTTGACAGAAGAGTTGCCAACAACCACTCTATCTATGACGATTTGGGGATGACCCACATAGGCACCTTTGTCCAGACTCTTATGAAGAACATGCTACCCAACATGGAGAATCATGAAAACACCCTGGTTTCTGGTATCCTGGACCACCCACTCTTTGTTAAGGGTCCCCTCCGGTTTCGAAGACCCCGCCATATCCTGGATATCTACATTGATGACGTTAACAAGGCCGCCTTCCCCAACTATTGGATCTTTTGGATCCTGCTGATTTTTGGGGACTCTATTCGTCAATCTACAATCTGACTCTCGTCCCTTCTGAGGACTTCTTCTCTGGAGGACTTAAGAGGTTCATCAGGCTTCTCACCCAGTTCAGTGTAACTCCTCTGGTTTACTCTTTGGACGAGCGTGCAAAGTGAGCTTGGCTCCTGGACCACTCGCGTCTTTCTTTTCATTTCACTGTTCGATTGTCGATTGAGCTTTGAAAACCGAGTTTAAACCTTTTATGAGCTGACTATTGTAAGGTAGTGAAATAGTGGTGGACTTCCTTTGGACATTCCTGAGAGTAGTATTGTCTTCAATATTCTAGTTAAGAGAAAGGAAGATCCGCGCTCCTTTGACGATCTCCTTTCTGAATACAGATTATAAGTTGCTGATGTTCAGATCTTTGGCCAGTCTTTTACAGAAACTTTTGCCTCTTTGTTTAGGTAAGGAGCAGACATGTGGTGTCCCTTGGCGATATGTACAGGATAATAATATCCCGGCTCAAGAGCCTGGTCTGCATAATATTCCGGTAGTCTTTCTTGGCTCGATCAGCATTTGATTCTGTGGATAGGTCTCTTTTGTGGTCTGTAATGGGTAGATTAGGCTTTACACGGAGCTTCATTGGTTGTATCAGTTTTCTTTATGCTGAGGCGACGACTAAAATTAGCATCAATGATCAGTTGCAGATTAAGTTCACCTCCAACGTGAAGTTCGTCAGGGGTGTCCCATCTCTCCGCTGTTTTTTTAGAATTTAATATATAAATTACAGCATTTTTAAGCACTATTTGATCAATTAGCTACAAAATATTTACATGTACAAGACTCCAGTAGCCAGATTATTTCAAATTTTTAAATATATAAATACGCCTATAGGCGCGTTTTAGATTATGTAAATGAATTTGTTTGTTCTTCATTCACATCATTGGTTTGTTCTCATCAGTGTTGCCAAGTTAGTGAATTTTTCACTAGATCTAGTGAAAGAATTTGCATCTAGTGAAATTCTAGTGCACTGAAAATTTTAGTGGATTGTCTAGTGATTTTCTATTTTTATGACTAACATGTAATTTTTTTAAGTATTTTTTTAATACACTGCTTTGCAATGAAATTGCCCCACCAACAAAGAGTTATCTGACCTTATCCATATTTAGTTGGGGGGTTCGTCTATCTCCGACTAGTAAACGATTGCTCACGGGACATGACCAATTGGATTGATACAGGGTGTCTGGTGCCTGTATAGGCTCCTAAGATGAGACCTGTGTGAGACGTTCCATGCAGTAGGGAGGAAGCAACTGCCTCGTGAACATACAGTAATATAATCCGCAAAACAGTCTCAATGCCGCGACGACAACAACGACAACCGTTCACGCAATTAACAGACTTTGAACGAGGTCGGATTATTGGCCTCTCCGAGGCTGGATGGTCAACCAGACGAATTGCTGTCCATGTGTCGCAGGACGCACGGACAGTAGGCCGATGTTGGAGGCAATGGCGAGATGAAGGCACACATGCCAGAAGACCAGGCTCTAGGGCCCGGAGAAGCACGTCACCTCGTACCGATAGGTGGATACTGCGCACAGCGCTAGTGGACAGAACCATCACCCTGCGGCAACTGCGCGACATCACCACTATTCCCGGTACTGCTCCAGAGTCAATGGCGAAAATAACACGCTGGTTACACGCCGCGACAATGTCTGCCAGGTTTCCATTGTTGTGTCTTCCTTTGACACCTGAGCACCGCGCGATACGACTGCAATGGTGTCCTGAACGAGTGGGCCGGCGAATGGGATGGTGCCCGATGGTCTTCAACGACGAATCCCGCTTTTGTTTGGACACCGACGACAGACGCGGACGGGTGTGGCACAGACCATTGGAACATGCCAATGAATAGCGCATCCGGTATCGCATCGTGGACCAACACCCAGGATTATGGTCTGGGGTGCCATCGGCTATGATACCAGAACGACGTTAGCCACCATCCAAGGCACCCTGACAGCAGCACGGTACGTCACAGAGATTCCGCAGCCCGTATTACTGCCCTTTCTGCACACCATACCCGACGCAGTCTTTCAGCAAGATAACGCCAGAACGCACACGGCAAACATGAGCATGGCATGTCTGCGTGATGTCAACTGCCTGCCATGGCCCGCCAGGTCCCCAGACCTATCGCCAATTGAGCACGTGTGGAACGTCGTTTACGATCAACCCGCAATCTCCATGGCCTGTCACAGCAGTTTAACCAGGCCTGGGCAGACATGCCCAAAATGATATCCGCCACCCAATATGATTACCTACACCTGCTGCTGGAACAATGCATCGCCGCTAGAGGTGGTGCCACAACCTACTGACGCCGCTTTCCGTTGGGACACCCTGTACAAACGAGTGCACGTCTTGGCTCCTTAATGTAATAAAAGTGTGTTCCGATTTTGTATCTCTTGCTGTATACCTACTTTTGGCTCACTCGGATAATTCCTTGTGGGTGGGGCAATTTTATTGCAAAGCAGTGGATTTTATCAGTCCACTGGTGATGCCACTAGTTGTCAAATGATTGAAATGATATCATTGGTCGACTTGTCGGTAACCCTTATTAACCATGACGAGCCTGGGTTCGGCCACTGTAGGGAACTTGCTGTAGCAGGAGCTCAATCAGTCTGAGGCCAATCAATAGTGCAGTGTCAATTTGCCTTGAACTTAAAACCAAAATTTATGCAGAACGATACTGCACAAGTTGGGGAAAAGAACCAGCGTTCAAGGGTAAGTGTTACAAAGAAGTTTTTTTTAAAGTTAGAATGTTTTTAAATGATAAGAAAATTCAGTCAAAACATTTACGACAATATAGCCAATTGTTCAAATGTAGTACAGTAGAGGCTGAATTAAATGAGATTTTCAAAAATCTTGATTGTGAAAATCTCTAAGATGACAATATATATATATATATTTAATGATTTCATAAAGATGTAAAACTTCTTGTTTGTCAAAATAATCAATGTAGCTATTTGTGTTGTTAAATAAAATTTTGAAAATTATTTAAAGAAAAAAAGACTTATTAAATTTAGTGAAATTTTTAGTGAAATAGAATTTTTTCCGTAGTGAAATATAGTGAAATTTCATCACTAATCTAGTGATGGCGCTGTTGGAAGACTTGGCAACACTGGTTCTCATTAGTGTTCCAGCGAAGTAATTTGTTGTTATTATTATTCTTATTCTTAATATTATTATTACTTATATTTCACGTATTGACCCTGTAAATAAAATTGTAACTAACTATCTTGATCATTTTAACGACATTAGCCTTTTGGCTTCTAACGATCTTCATCTTCATATTTGAAGAAAAAAGAAACACGCCAATTTAGATAAAGCTTAATAAAAATGTCCTGGCGTAAACAAATAATGGAAATTAGGTACAAACTCTTTCAAGCCACTTCTCAAGTTGCATGTGAGGATGACAAATCTGAACGACAGTAAAAATTATGGCAATCAATTCAAATTATTTTACGCAAAGAAGTGCAAAAGCTTCTGTCCCTTCAAGATTATTTTATATGAGAGATTATATGAGGTGCAGTAGATTAAATGAAATTCCCGAGACAGAAAAGCGACTCAAGAGCAAGAGCAAGAGCAAGAAAAACTTGAGTCTAAAGTATCTGGTGATGTTCCGCAGTGGTGAGGCAAGTCAAGAAGAGTTTAGATAAAGTCAAGGTATATCAATTGGAATTCCTGTTTTTCGTATTTTTCGTATAATGGATAGTCCCTTCGCTCTGTGTTGTATTGATTGAGTTATTATTTTACCATTTGGGAGTTATAATTTATTTTTTTGAGATTGTTCTGTTTACTTACAAGTGTAATTATCCCGGGCGACGCCGGGTACCTCTGCTAGTGATTGATAAAACCAAGAACAGATGAAGGTACGTGTGTGGGTAAACCCGTGTGTGAATACCCCTCCCCATCATCTAAGTACATAAAACAAAGTCGGGTTAGTTACACCATTTATAACTCAAGAACGGCTGGTCCGATTTTAATGATCTCTGATTTGTTGGATTCGTCTCCGCCCCGAATAGCAGAATAACTATTAAAATATCGGAAAAATTCACGGAAAAAAGGGGGGGGGAGGGGGTTGAAAATTTATTAACACATTAACTGGTGTTGCTCTATATACTTAACACATTAATTGGTGTTGCACTATATACTGTCCGCACGCCACGAGTAGACCGCTGAGTTGTTTAATGTCGTTTGTTGGTGTCGCCGCAGTTGCAGATGAATCTATTCAGTAGTGGAGGTCAAACAGCCAATTTGAGTCGATCCATGTTTCACCGATGTTAACAATAGGACGATTTTCTTCTCTAATTTCTTTTCTTTTTGTTTTTCTTTGTCACGCACGCTCATAGCTTATTTGTAATATTGATGTGATGTGATGTGAGCTGTCAATTGCGGAAGATGGCGGAATTTCAAACCTAATTTATTTAAAATAAAATTAATTTTCTGCATATTTTTTCCGTGAATCAATGACATGAGCAGAATTTTAATCGTTATTCTGCTCATGTCATTGATTTTAGCCACTGTGCGTGCGATATCCGGCATTGCGGTAGCAGTTGCTTCTTCTGGAATAGCCGCCACATTATTAGAAGGAATAATACGGCTCATTCAGCGTTAAAATTGCCGTTAAACCATCAAACTACTGAATAACCGACATGTAACATTGCGAAACACTCCGCAATGGCCAAAGTTTTAGTAGCATCTAAAATCATCATCTGGGACGAATGCACAATGGCGCACAAACGCGCATTGGAAGCACTTGACCGAACATTGAAAGATCTGCGCAATGACCTCGAGATATTTTGGAGGTGCAATGATTTTACTGTCTGGCGATTTCCGCCAAACACTGCCAGTCATTCCAAGATGTCGATGAAATAAACGCTTGCCTCAGATCATCAAATCTGTGGCGCTATGTGAAGAAACTTCAGCTGGCAGCAAATATGAGAGTTGCATTGCTGAACGATCCATCTGCTGAAGATTTCTCCAAGCAATTGCTGACTATCGGTAATGGCCGTGTTCCTGTCGACGAATCGAGCGGATTGATTTCATTTCCTCCGAATTTTTGCAATTTCGTCTCATCGAAAAACGAACTCATCAACAAAGTATTCCCGAACATCATTGCTAACCACAAAAATAACAAATGGTTGAGTGAGCGAGCACTTTTGGCGGCTAAGAACAAAGATGTGGTACTCTGCATTCATTCAAATATATTGACTGTGTAACAAACGAAAACGAAGCCACCAACTCCTCAACTGAATTTTTAAACTTAGATGTGCCTGGCTTACAACCGCAAAATTTACAACTGAAGGTTGGCTCGGTAGTCATCATGCTTCGAAATCTAAACTAACCAAAACTATACAATGGAACGCGTTTGGTGATAAGAAAACTGATGATCAATGTGATTTACGCGACGATACTCAAAAGAAAATTCAAAGATGAGGAAGTTCTCATTCCGAGGATTCCGATGATCCTAACCTAACCGATATGCCCTTTGAGTTTAAACAAATTCTATTTCCGATTCGTCTTGCATTCACCATGACGATTAACAAATCACAATGCCAATCCTTGAGTGTTTGTGGTCTGAATCTAGAAAATGCATGTTTTTCTCATGATCAATTGTACGTGGCATGTTCACGTGTCGGCAAACCATCCGCTTTATTTGTTCTTGCGCCTGATAACAAAATGAAAAATGCCGAGTGCAACACATGCAGCAAAAAACAGCTTTAATAAAGCAAATGTCTTGCTGACACGCCATTGAAATACTTGATTTTTGTACTTTTATTCAATTTTTATTTTCTTTATATATATTATCCTAATAAACTATTTAACTTAATAAATTTTTTGTATTCATTTTATTACGTTAATAAAATCCTAAATTAAGTTTAGCTAAAAATTAACACGACATTCATTGATTGTAAGGCGGTACGAAGTTCGCCGGGTCAGCTAGTCTGTTCTTGATAAAACATTTTATTTCAATATTTTGTGTGTAAATAATTTCCGATTTTAAATCGATTTTCACTTACATCGAATATATCGCTCATTAAAATGTGCGAGCGTGACGTTTGAAAAATGTTAAAAATATGTTGGAATAATTTCGTTTCATTAATTTCATTCAGTGCAATGAAAACAAGACCACATAAGGATCGCGTCATTTGCTCTTGCTAAAAATTATAAATAAACCGGTTTAAAGACAAATTCATCAATATTACATAAAGATATACATAAATGTAAATGAATAAAAGAAATTCAATTAAGTAATGATTTTTCACTAAAGTTTTAAAGTGATAATGTTCTTTTATAACAAGGAGAACCTCCCATAAGTACAAGCAGGGATGGATGAGGGTAGGTTTTTTTTTTCCAGATATTTATAGAATTTTTATTCCACAGTCAATTTGAGCATATAATAAGAATTTCTCTATAAAATCTTTTCCATGAAAGATAGTTTTCTTTGTTAGACCTAATTTTGTCGTGAGAGCCAGAATCTTGCGAGATAAAATCAGATAAATTAGCATACAAAAATAAAATAAAATAAAATAAAAGAAGAAAGTAGTTGTTTATCCCTAAAGAGCGCCAACTAGTGATCAAAAATTGAAAATGCCTCGGCACGCAATTTCAAGCCCAATGCGGAGGCCTACAACCCCTGGCAAAAAGTTCTGGAACATAATGCATCATTGCTAAGCAAGGCTTTTTCTATACAGGTTGGAAAATCCCATGTTAAGAGCTTTGGACAATTTTTTCTCTGGCCGACAGAGCGGCGCTGCGAACACTGTAGTGGGGAGAAATTCTATCTCTCAATATGGTTTTCTACTTATCGACTGAACTTTTTCTCAAGTATTTTAATGTTTTTTTTCCAACAATCTTTGAAAAATGAAAGCTTTTTCCGTAACGAATTTCAAAACGGGTTATAAGTTGTATGATCCGAATATTAAACTCTTTAGAGCTCCAACTGATCCAGTTAGAGGGAAAGCATAGATAAGAAATATTCGGATCGTTTGTTGACAGCGAAATGTTCGTGAATTTAATTTTCAAGCCACTTTTCTCATGAAATCAGGCCTGCATTAAATACATGCAGTAGAAAGAGCCTTGGTATTATTCGTTCATAAGAGATTACAGTGCGTGATCCATGGCCATCGCAGCATCCTCTATTTTCACGCTCTCAATCGCTTCTCTCTTTTTTCTAAGCATTGCAACGTGACTTTTTTCGTTCGCCCGCCCCCCCACACGTTTCTCTCTAAGCATTGAAACGGGGGAGGGAGGGGGGGAGACGATTTTCCGTCCTCTGCTATCATTTTATTTTCCTTAAATAAAATAATTATTCACTATATTAATAAATGAACTTACATTTAGAGAACTAGAGTTATCTATATAATTTAAATGTCAATTTGTTGGATAACGGTAAATGTATAATTAAATCCGTTTACATAAATTATCAATTTATTGCCATGGCCTCGGTGGCTCAACGGTTGAGTGATCGCCTCTAATGCCCGAGAGCGCAGGTTCGATCCCGATCGAGGACGACGAAGCTTTTTCAGGGGGTTATCCTGAGATCACGCCCTTTCTTCGGCAGGGAAGTAAAACCGTTGGTCCCCGTATGCGTATATTCGAAACGCACGAGGTGCAGACCATCATTCGCTCTCTAGTGACAATAAACATAACCTTACGCCCTCCAGGAGTCCAACTTGTTTACTAGTCCAACTAGATTACACTGGCACTGTTGTATTTTT
>JAHWFO010017072.1:1241059-1269701 GCA_023313115.1 Rhysida immarginata
CCCCCCTCTAACGAACTGATATATACCCCAACCTATTTGGTTACAGAGGGCAGTTGATTTCCCCCCGGCCGGTTACAGGTTTCGCGACAATTCAATTGGCACTGGACATTCAATTCTACATCAGTTATCGTCACTAGAGGGCGAATGATGGTCTGCACCTCGTGCGTTTCGAATATACGCGTCCCCCCGTATAGTGGTTTGCTGGCTACACGTTAAAGAACTCTTGCCAAGCAAAATTTGTGGCCCCTATAACGCGCTCCTGATATGACCATAGTAGCGAAAGGGACGTTAATACAACCGATCAATTCATTGGGAAATTTCTCCAGAATATCACAAAACGATAATTAAAGATGATTAAATTAACCACCAATGTTATTAAATAAACTCCATATAATTTAAGCAATGATTGAGAGGTCTTAACTACATAATATTAAAATTGCTTTTAATCATTGCTTAATGATAACGATTAAAATTACTTATTTATTAAAGTTTAAAATGTTGATGTGAAAATCAAATAAAGAACTCAATTAAATTAAAATTTCCGCGATTTTTGTTACCAATCCTATAGGATGAATCAGAAATCTACCCACTACACTTTTTTTTACGCCATCTGGCGAGCAAAGAAAAAATAGGACCAAACTTTGCTCGAGGCCAACGAGAGACAGGCCAGGGCACTCAAAAGTCACATGATCATCGGGGTCCGAGCAACAATCCATCTTTCATTGTCTCCATCTTGGATTTTAACAGTCAGTGTTTTTTCGTTTGTTGGAAACAATAAAGGATGGATTGTTGCTCGGACCCCGATGGTCAGGTGACTTTTGAGTGCCCTGGCCTGTCTCTCGTTGGCCTCGACTTTGCTATAGTGACGTCACGCGACTTTCCAACCTGTATAGAAAAAGCCTTGTTGCTAAGTTAGCTGATTTTATTTAAGTGTTAGGAAAACAATTAAGAACTGGTCACAAATTTGTTAATTTTTTATTAAAGAGCTCTTTAAAGGCTACAATCTGAACAAAAAGACATTGAGATTGTTGAATATAGAAATTAAGAAAAAAATTCCAAAGTTTGTGTCTGCTGGAAAAAAATATTGGAAAATAAGAAACTGTGGAAAAAAATAACGGAACATCGCCATCTTGGCTAATAAAGAACCAAAAAAAGTTTTTCTAGTATTTTGTGGCACCTCCTTTGGCCTTAATGACTGCTTTTATGCGCTTTGGTATTGAAGCAATTAATGATTTGCAATAACCTTGTGGAATACTATTCCAACATTCATGCAGTGCTTGCTTCAGTTCATCCTTGCTTGTGCGTTTTTCTCATTCACATGTTTCTTTAGAAAACACCAAACGTTTTCTATGGGATTGATGCCCGGGCTATTGGCTGGAAATGCGTAACAATTTTTGCGCGATAACAAGAAACATTGTCATCTTGAAAAATGATGTCCTCGTCGCCAAACTGGTCTTCCAAGGTGGGAATAAGAAAATGCATCAAAATCTCCTTATAGGCTTCTGCATTAACTGTTCCTTTGGCAATACAAAATTTGCCGACACCTATTGCTAACATACACGACCAAATCCTTACTCCAGTTGGAAACTTCTCCTTTTGTACGAGGCAATCTTGTTGATACTTTTCATGAGTACGGCGCCAAACAAAGTTTCCTCCATCATCTCCACATCCAACAAGTACACGACTCTCATTACTAAAACAACTTTTTCCCAGTCACTCTGGTCCCAATGTTTATGCTCTCTGGCCCACTGAAGACGCTTTTGCCTCTGCAGTTTGGTAATGCGAGTGCTTTGCAACATTTGAATCCATGTTCGTGAAGACGGTTTCTTACTGTTCTATCACTGACGTTTACTCTACACTTGCTCCATTCCGCATGAATCACTTTAAAAGATGCTTTTATTTCAAGCAGATTTTCTTAAGTTTTCGGTCCTGCAATGTTTGAAGTTTTCTTTGGTCGACCACTCCTAAGTTGTGTTTTAGTACTGCCGGTTTCTTTGAACCTATTCCAGATTCGGTTAACAGTTCCAAACCCACATCCTACGATATGTGCCACTTCCCTACGATTTGTGTTTTACCTTCTTATATATGACGAACAACAAGGTTTTTGATATCACTAGAATAGAGCTTTCGTACAGCCATGTTGACACTTTCGCAAATCGAAATTATTAAAAAAAATAAAATAGTTTGACCTTACCCCTCCTTTATGTATGCTTTTAAAAATGTAACAATCCAAAATTTGCATCGCAAAAGATGTTACAGATTGTTTTAAAGCAATGTTCCGTTACTTTTTTTCCACAGTTTCTTATGTTCCAATATTTTTTCCAGCAGGCACAAACTTTGGAAGTTTTTTCTTAATTTCTATATTCAACAATCTCAACGTCTTTTTGTTCAGATTGTAGCCTTTGAAGAGCTCTTTAATAAAAAAAATTAGTGTTCTTAATGTTTTTCCTAACACCTAAATAAAAGCAGCTAACTGAGCAAGGATGCATTATGTTCCAGAACTTTTTGCCAGGGGTTGTAATATCTCGAAGGCCATGAGCCATGAGACTGGGAGTTGAGTGAAAAGAAAATGGATGTTCTTATTAAAATGGATGTTCTTTACAGTGTGTTGATTTTAATTTCGCAAGACCCGAAATGCTTCTTTCTTTTAATCGCTTTGTCCATAGCTGTCTTTGCTGACGAAACCTGTTTTCAGATGGAAATGAATAATATTTTCTGGGCGTCTATAATATGAATTAGAACATTCTACTACTAGCATATCATATAAGGCATATTTGTGTCAATTCAGCAAATTTATACACAAAATAAAATGGTTCAAATTCAGATAAATTTGCGAGCGCCACAGATAATTTTCTCACATTACCGCTAGGTGGTGCTTCAATCGAACATGCAAGAGGCGGCCATACGCGCTGCCATAGGATTTCCGTCCGGCCGATTATTTTACTTTATTTTGAGCGTTTATCCAACGAATTTATTGGTGAAATTTTACGCAGAGCTGTATAAGGTGCCAGATGTCATCTTTTTTCAATTTAAAAGGTTGGTAGCCGCTTTTAATTTTAATCCAAAGGATTGGGTTTTCGTTACGATTGACGCTCTCAAGTGAGAGCGAGGCGGACCGTGTCCATTCCGTCTCCCTTAAGGGGAACGGGAGGTTGGTAAGATATTTACTGCCCGATAGGCAAATTAAAAAGATCGCAAAAAGATACTTTCTTTTTTCTTGCATTAATTGTTTTGAAATAAGGAAACGGCGCCGTACGCACCAGATTTTTCGCGTATGTACGTGTGTTTCTGATTAAATGTTAAATCCAGTCGATTTGATTCTGCCCATTTACGAATTAGTAGATAATGACGATTGCATTGAAGGTTTAAGCATGGTCAAACTTAGTCAGTATTCAGTGTTGTTGCGTTCTGTTGAATTTGTGGACTTTCTTTTAGATCGTCAGCGCTTTAAATGTCTGGAAGTGAGTGTGCGTGTAGAACCATTTTTTGGAAGAATTGTTTATTCCAAAGTTAGGAACCCCGATTGATTTGATTGCTGCCCAGATGAGCAAATTTGGGAAGGTTTTTGTATTCTGAAGTTGTTATTCACATAGCATATCCCAAGGTTAAAACTGATGTGTATAGGTTTAAAGTACACGTGACAAGTATTATACAGGATCAAGGCCTCCTAGATAACAAGGCCCGGATATATATATATTCAGTTTATATATGTATATGTGTATATGTGTGTATATGTATATATGTATATATATACACAGGGTGTTTCATAATTGGTGTCCCGTCTTTAGGTCCAAATAACGACTCAAGGGGAACAAATTGGGGGAAAATGAATATTGATTATTTGGTTTTAATGTCCCCTAATTCAGAATAACAACATTTCGCGCCCTTGAGGGTGAAGGGGTAAGTTTTGAAAATTTTAATTTTGTAGGGGTAGGGGTTAGACCCCATGTGTTATTTAGAAAGTTGTAGAGCATCATGTAAAATGTGGGTTTAGCAAAAAACCCGGTGAAAAAATCTCATGCCCTGCCCCCTTAATCGAGTGGGTAAAGTGAAAGGTATGGCTGACCAAGGACCAATGTCTTTGGTCCTTATATTTCTTCATTTTGGGAAAATAAATTTTTATCTCCGAGACGGCTTACTAATTTTCATGAAATATACGTCAATGCATATTTTAAGGAATTCTCTGAAATCGACTTAAAAACTCATGATTCGAGAATATAATTTGAAATGTTGAAAAAATTCATTTAAAGAAAAATTGAAAAAAAAAAATTGGATTGAGAATTATCTCAATTGAGAAAGAAATTATACAGACCTTTTCGAGACTGTTAATAAGATGTTAATAATTTTATAAAATTTATAAAGATTTAAAAAAATTCTCAGAAATTCTTAAAATAGAAAGAAACTGATAATAATCATAAAAATTTTAAAAAAATTAAAAATAATTTTATATAAAGAAATACAATTAAATTTCAGTTTTCTTTCTTTATTGAGTTGAGATTACTTAAAATGATATACATCATAAAATATTTATATCAACTAAGTAATAAACTATAAGTAATTAATTTTAATGTCTCTTTCTGGATTACTCGACTCTACACAAAAAAATGCGTTTTTTTATAGAATATCGGAAAAAGATTTCCTATCTGTGATATAGTAGTTATAAAACAATTACATAGACTGTGTGGGTTATGCTAATGATAATTCTATAATTAAATAAAAAGTTGAGTTCGTGGACACTACTCGGATCGCAGAAAACGTGGTATAAAAAGTCACGTGTTGTAAAACGGACCAATAGGAGAGTAGGAAAAGGCCTATCTGCCTCATGCTGAGTGTAAAAAAAAAAAAATATAAGCGCCCCGGACAACTCGAGCTTGGACCTAGGAGGATTGCATTCACGGCCTAGGAGATAGTAAAATTTACTCTCTCCAAGTCCAAGGCTCGAGCATGATGGGAAAGGTCATGTGATTAAAGGAGGGAAAGGATGCAGACGATGCAGGCGCTACTCGATCTTTATGCTGAGCTTACGTGCGGATGGAGATCTTATCTTTCAGCATGAATCATTTAAAATATAATTCTTTCACAACATAGTGTAAAGGAAGCATAGATTGCTAATATATTCAAGTAGGCATACAAATTTATTTTGCTTTTGTTCATCCAAGTCACTGACGACGTTTATAAGCGATCTTTTATGTTTAGTTCATGTTCAAGCGATAGCGACACTTAAATTTGACGAAATCATTTGCATTAAATGAATTGTTCATTCTAAAAGTTCGAATAACATTTTAGAAGATCCAGAATAAAAGAAATTACAATCGTATTCACTTAAAACAAATTGTAGTTACTTTAAAACTGAATAAACATCGAAGCATTAGGTCCAGTGAAATAGGCCTAATTATAAGTATGTTGAATAATTTATCTGCTATTTGCATACTACAAACATTTATAAATGAAACAGACGTTCATACATAAATAGCAATAAGCCAAATTTGGAATTAGCTATATTTTTTGTAGTTTTTAAACAGTTAACCTCTAGATCAGGATGCTCTCACATTTGTCTACTACATTTGTACTGCTTAAAGCTTGAACTAGAATTAAAAACAACTACAAATCAAACATTTATTTATTAAATGTAAAAACCTACAATCATTTTTAAAAACAATAGAAAAGACCTACAATATTTCTAAAAATTCATAAATGCCTATCGACGCTTTTCTTTATTTTGCTAACTAGCTCTTTTTCCTCATTGTATTGTTTTCTCGCTGCCCTCCTTTCCTCCCGAGGTAACGAGAAAGCTCTTTCTCACATGTATGGAGGTATTGTGGATATCTCTTCTATCCCAGCATGATACGGCTACGCTTTCGTTCTGGCGCATCAGATCATCTAGTAGTTCCGTGTACTGTTGTCATCAGATGTCGCTTTGCTCTCGTTTCGAACATAGTGAGGAGGTGGTCATATCTCTGAAGCGGTCAAAGAAGGTAGCAGCGTTCCTCCTGTGGATGTTTTTGATACCGCTGGTCCTATAATCTTGTCCAGAACTGTAGTTGTGTGGTGTTTTTGCAGGAACTCCACATAGCGACATCTCTGTTCTTACCACTTCATTTTTTTTCCCCCTGCGTCTTGTTTATTCTGTAGTCCATATGTCTCGACATGTCGTGGAGTCGCTTAATTTTACCATCTGTGTTGATAATTCCTTGTGGAGGGGATCCTCCTTTCGGTTTATATCTGTGTATGCTCCGTGTCTTTATAATGAGAAAAAATTTTTTCGAGCATTTATGACTCCATATGACCACCTCAAGATTTCTATTGTCAGCTGGTGATTTTAATATCTCCCTCGATGAAAGTGTGACGCGGGCTGGTCGGGGTGACCTTCACCTGCACAATTTCATTCAAACACATGCCTTAATAAATGCTTGGCGCGAAAAGATGCCTGAAGATATTGGGTTTACATATCATTTTAGTAGAGCCCGTTATAGGATTAATACGTACCTGTGTCAGCGTCGGCTTGTCGCGCAGTTTCAAACTATAAAGGTCATCCCTTCAAGTTTCACAGATCATGATGCGCATAATTTCACGATGACAATTGGTCATGGTTTTCAAAAGGGTCACTGTTGGTGGAAGGCAAAAACTTCTCTGTTTAAAAACCCTTCAGTAAAAGTTGATTTTCATAGTGGTAGGAGCGTGTTTTATCTGAAACACCTCATGATATTAATTGGTGTTGGCATGTATCGTAAGCGTCATCTACTTAGCTGTTTGCGGCGATGGTTTTTTTAAGCTAGCTGCATCAAGAAGGTGGACAGTACGATGTTTAGAGCATACACTGATTGTCCCCGTGCCCTGCAGCAATTGTGAAGGCTTCCTTCATGCGTTTGTTTTATAGTAGTCTTCAGAGATCAGTAAGGCCGGTGTGCTGCTCTTATGTGATATTTTATTTTGAGTATTCATTTCGAGAGTTATACCCGGAAATGGCAAGCAATCTTTATGCCCATAGACTAGAGATGACGGAGTTTTTGTCAACAGAAGCTGAAGTTATCAAGTTTGGTTGCCTTTATGTTAAATCTTCTGGAACAATGTCGCCGGGTTTTTCCGAATTGTGTAATCTTGGCGTTTCATCTACGTCTCCCCATGTATCGGATCAATTTTCACTTTTTCTTTGGTCGGACATTTGGAGAAGAATTTCTTTGGGATGCCCGGGGGCAGCCATTGCAGATATTTCGTCGAAGTTGACTCACGGAGTAGTCTATACCAACAAACTTTTGTTTTTATGGCATTTTCCCCTAACTGTACAGACTGCGTAGTGGAAGAGATGTTTGAGCACTTGTATTTTACATGTCCTCTGGATCAATCTATGTGGAAGGGAGTTGAAAAATTCTTTGACTGTGATATTTTAGCGGATTTTCATTCTATTCCGTTTTTGTACCTTTTCCGTGTCGACGGAAAATGGGAAAATGCCTTTTTTGTGTCAATTTTTTTTTTAGGCATTGCACGATTGAATAGCCAGCGTAGATGTCATTGGACGCCCTTCAGACTCTGGATGCGGCTACATCGCCATGTCCTTGTATCCGAGAGTGGATTGCGACCGTCTCTCTAAATCAGTGTTTGAAAAGCGTTATCCTGTTTTATAAGCCAAGCAGATTTCATTTTAGCTATTGTTTTCCCTTTGATCTACCACCGTAGATCATTTTGTATTGTTTAAATGGTTATTAATCTTTAAATCGGATGGGGGTAGATATGGTCGTATGTGTGTTGGTTTTCAATTAATTTGCCAGTGTGTGGCATTTGGTATTAATGCTGAGGTTTAGTGTGGTTGTAGAATCGTTTTTAAGTACCCGCATCAAGCGGTAATGATTTTTGCTTCTGCTTTGGCAGTTCCCTGATAATATTTATAACAATTGTTTGGTTTAGTAGGTTTTTTGCTTATCTTATATAAAAATTTATTTTCGCTTTTTTATATATTGTACGTGTATAAAGATGTTAATGTTTTTACAGTGTAATATTTACACGTGTGTATCTGTAAATATGTAAGTAAATAAATTTAAATCTAAAATTTCTATATTTCTTCCATGGCCACACTCGTTTATGTAACTGTCGTCCAATTTCTTTATCTGTCCTCCAGTTTTGTTTATTTTCAAAGTTATTCTATGTTTATTTCCTTATGTTCAACTTCTGAATTTTCCTTTTTGGTTTTTGTTAAGCTTGTTTGGTTTCTTTTCCTTGTTGGTTTGATTTTGATTGTTTCTTTATCTGGTTTTCTATGATTTGGTTTTGTTAGCTTAACATGTTTTTACATATTTTCTCGTTCGCTATTGTTTTGGGCAACTGCCATCTTTGCCCTATATAAGGGGTGCAAAAAGCACTAGATAAAAGCGGGTGCTAACGGGAAAAAAACTCCCGTTTCCGGTGAAAATCTCAGAAAAGGTAAAAGTTCTGAAAATCTACTTTAGTCAGGCCAGTTTTCGTGCCACCGCCTTCATATTATTTTGTCTCCTTTGGGGTGAGGGCTTTTATTTCCTGCTCCTCCTCCTTATCGCTAAGTGAGGCCGTTCCTTTAGTCCAGAGAAAAGGTGACGCTATACATATTTTTTTCCGAGGAGAAATTGTAGGCGCGGAGCGTCCGACTTGCAAGCCGTGCGAGTTTGAGCGATTTATCCAACATGATTTGCCTTCTCTTATGCACTCCTCGGAGGCAGGCAGGGCGAATGCAAACATGCTTAGGAAGCCATATCAGTCAGACAGGGGGTATGTATCCAAAAGAAGAAATTAAAAAAATAAATAAATAAATAAACTGACAACGAACATTCTTAAGCGTTCGAAAAAAGGAGGCCCACAACACCTGGGATTCCCAGGCGCCCGCACGAGCTGCCAGAGGGTTTCGTGTTCTGTGGATTATTCCCTGATTTGTGCAAGGCATGTGCTCATAATTTTTGTAGAGCGTTCTGTATAAAAATCTAGGGAATCTTTCTTTTAGGTTTAGTTCGATGAGATTGTTTATTTTTCTTATTTCTTCATTTAAAATGAGATAGTCTTGAGTTAGACCAAGTCGGCGCGCCCGAGGGGGGGCCACGCTTTTTCTTTTTCATTTTGCTGTTGTTTATCTTCAGCTTTTTCCCATTTTCATATGGGGTCGCTGTGTTAATTATTTGATTTGGCAATGATTTTTTTACGGCCGGATGCCCTTCCTGTCGCCAACCTCACGAGAGGCAATGTTAGAGAAAGAACAAACTCAAACATCCATGCCCTCGGCGGGATTCGAACCCGCGCCTCGCTGGATCCGAGAGTGACAAGACCTGCGCCTTAACCCTCTCGGCCACCGAGCCGGCTTTCATTTTAATTTTAATTTAGTTTATTTTTCTTTGTGTTGTGGCCTTTGCAGTGACTCGTTCGGGGCCAATTACTAGGTAACTACAAAAGTTCTTGCCGTTTTTAATTCCGGAAAACAAACTGATGTACACAAAAAGTAGCGTATCGCTAGTTCCCAAAGTAATCCCCATTGGCATCTAGCACCTTCTGCCAACGTGTCTCCAGTGTATCCTCTGGCTGTAAAACTTGCCGATCTTGGACTCAAAGAAGTCCGTGAGTGCCTTTCGCAGGTCTGTATCATTGGTGTAGGATTTTACACGAAGATGGTTGTCCTTAGAATGGAAAAGGTGATAATCCATTGGAGCACGATCTGGTGAGTAAGGTGGATGACACAAAGTTTCCCAGCCAAGCCGCTCTGTGGTTTCCCTGGCCACCCGCGCCACATATGGCCAGGCATTGTCATGAAGGAAGAGTACCCCTTTGCGATTCACCAATGCTGGCTCCTGCTGCTGCAATGCCTGTTGAACACATTCAGGAGTACAGGTCCCCAGTGATGGTTTAGCCAGTTGATAACAGCTCGTAGTGAACCATTTGCCGTCTACCAGACACACAAGATTACGGGGTTCATCAGAAATGGCAACTTCTTCCGACCTGAATCTCTGGAACCAATGCCTTGCGGTGCGTTCATTCACAGCATCATCACTAAACGCAAGACATATTCGGTGACTTGATGCTGCTGCTGACAAGCCCACCTTAAAGTCATAAAGCAAACAACACCTAACCATCTCCTTCGATACCTCCATTTGTTTTCACTTCTGCACGAGATGTGATTTGTTTTCACTTCTCCATTTGTTTGGTCATAGATTTTGGCCGCGTATTTAAGCATTAACTTCGATCTTCTAAGGGTCGCAAGCTGTCAACAGGCTTGGTATTGTTAGAGAGGTCGATTTCGTGTTGATGTTGCGGTTAGGGTTGAACCCTTTGTTGGAAAAATTGTTTTTTTGTGGTCAGGGGTTTGTTACTGGACACCCCTTTAGATCTCGTGTGTGAACAAATAAGTCGGATTGGGAGGATCATTTATGCAGAGGCGGAGGGGCATCCAGAGGCAATGCGGGTAAAGACCGGCACGTACCATTTCCGCATTCAGGTGACTGTCAGGATCCCGGAATTCATACGTATATCAGGTTATAAAAGCCATATATTTTATCCGAATATGGTTAGGCGGTGCTTTAGTTGCGGAAGTATTGAGCATCTGGTAGCATCGTGTGCTATTCCCCGCTGTGTAAGGTGCGTGTACTATTCGCCACTGGGTGGGGCATCTGAGTGAAGAGTGCCCGACTGATAGGCCTACCGAGGGTGGAGGTCTTTTTCTGACATCGTGTAAGCAACTACCGAGTTGGGTGTTGAGGTTTTGCCGTCGAATCTTGTTAGAACAGAAGTCTCCGATTTGGTTGCTTCCTCGTCTGTTCCGGTGGCTAGTCTGCGAGTAGAGGTTGCTATGGATGGGGTAAAGTCATCGGCCAAGCGTGGGATGGAGAGTGATGGCGATAATGGCGAGAGTGTACTATTCCCCATTATCGTCTGGCTCGCTCTCTCATTCGATTTTAAAGTGGATAAAGGCGATTTTGATGAGGTGGAACCTACGGGTTCGGGTATTGGTAGTGAGGAAGTGTCCGTCTTAGCTGCGACATCTGACGATGCAGTTTTGAATGAGGCTTTGATTTCACCCTCTAAGACATCGGAAAGAGTGAGTACCGTTTTGCTTCCAAAGAACATGGAATCTGGGGATCAGTATCTGAGAACCGGGCGCCCTGTGTGGCGGGTTTGCCATCTTTGGAGTGGTTTGAGGATGAGGACCGCTTTTCATCTGTCTCTTGTCCGCCAATTGTGGGGGGACACATGTATGCTCTTCCTATGGATGTTTCTTCTAGGGAAGCTCAGCAAATGGTTTTGAGGTCCCAATTCTGATGTTGTTATTTCACAGACAGAGAGGGAAGAATTGTTTGGGTTGACGTTGACTGGGATGAGGGACAGTGTCGTTACCGTGATAAAGAGGAGTGTTTTGTTAATTAGGCGGTGCATATGTCGACAGCAAGGACGTTTGTCCTTGCAGGTGATTTTAACATTTTGTTGGATGAGACCGTGGGAAGGGATTTTCGTGGCCTTCCTTCTGTTCGTTCTTTCATGTTGAAATTGGGGCTTTTGGACGTTTGGAGGGAAAGACACCCACAGGATAGTGGGTATAGGTTCCACGCAGCTAGGGGAAGCAGCCGTTTAGATTTTTTCTTTTCTTTTTCGAGGCTTGTGAACAGTACATTTTCTATTAGAACTATTCAGTCGGGTTTCTCTGAATTTAGTTTAGTTCCTGGTATACAGCGTAGACGAGGGTCATGGAAAGCTAACGTTTCTTGCCATCTCTGAAATCGGATTTTCAGGTTTTTTGGTTTAAAATGGTGACTGGGTCTGTGCAAAATATGGCCTGGTGGGTTAGTTCTAAGACACGGATTCGTGGACGGTTAAGAAGGTGGTCCATCAGAATTGCTACTAAGAAAAGGAGGCGTGTTTTGTTCCTTTTATTGATCCACTGAGGAAACAATTGGTGAATATAAGATTACGTCAAGCTGCGCATTTTTTTTCCAAAATTCCAAAATTGTAGATATGCTTCATGAGGTTCAGTTGCCTACAGAGTATGTCTTTAAGAATTCAGTGGGTGAAGCATCGAGGGTTATCTATCTGCCCCTGCCTACTGCGTTAGTCTCTCAACATCTCAACATGCACATGGTTTCTTTAGAGATCTTTTTAAATTCCACTGCCCCTCTTTTGTCGAGTAATCTTCCGGCCTTTGAGGAGTGGTTGGAACAGATGCCTTCTTTCGCTGTAGATGAGGCTCGGATTCTGGCTGAGCCGCTTAATCTCTCTGAACTATCTAGGGCTTTGCGGATGACCAAGCACGATAAAACGTGAGTTTGGGGGATTTTTGGCGCTTACGGCCACTTTCAACTCTGTAATCGAGACTGGGAGTTTCCCAAGAGCTTTTTCGGAAGACGTTACGGTGCTGCTGCCAAAGAAAGACGACTTTCGACCGATTTCTTTGACGAACAGTGACTATAAATTGAGTATGTCCGCCTACGTTGTGCGTCTTCGGAAACTTTTGATATATTGTGATGGTAGAGAGCAGTCTTGTGGTGTTCTGGACAGGTTTGTTCAGAACAATCTCTTCTGTTGAAATACGTCTCTCTTGAAACATTATCTCACCAAACGAAAATAGGAAGGGAGGGTTTTGATTGTGCCCAATAGACCTTTTGTGTGGGCTATTTTAGAAAAACTGTGTTCCACAGTGTTTTATTGGGAACCTCCAAAAGTTATATGCGGATGCGACCTGTAGGATCCTAGTGAATGAGGATTTGTCCTCCCGTCATTTTAAAGAGAGGGGTTAGACAAGGATGTCCTGCTTTCCCCTCTTTTATGTTTTATGTATTGACGTTCTTATTAGGAGGATTCTCTTTTCTCCTGGAGTGATGGGGTATTCCTAATGAGTGTGGTTGTTTATATGAATAATATTAATTAAAAATTATTAGAAATTATAAAAAGTAATATACATGGTATGTATGGTTCAGTGTATGGATGCAAGAGAAATTCGAAAAAAAATTGACGACAAGCGTTCTTATGCGTTCTTAAAAAAGGAGGCCTACAACACCTGGAATTCCCATGCGGTCACCCATCCAGTACTAACCAGGCCCTACGTTTGGTTGTGTATTTTTGGTCTCCCGTAAGCGCTACGAATCTCGTGGTTTTCGAACAAATTGGACCGATTATTTTTGGATATCCATTTCCGTGAGTACTTGTGGACTTTATTGACATCATTCGTAGACTGTTTGGATGCCGTGTTTTTATAAATTTATAATTTAATTTGACGGTTCTGCTGGCCTTGGGCCTAATTTGTGCGAAATAATAGACTACATGCTGTGATGGCAACATAACATTCATTGTTGAAAGTTAATGAACGTATTGTTCCTCTAAACATACACTACTGTTTATAAAAATCGCAACACCCTGATGGAATAGCCCAATCTGCATTAAATTTGGAGCATTTGCATATCATGGGTCAGAAAAGAAACCATTAGATTTTCAGGTCAATACAATGCGTTTTATTGTCACATTAGTATCGGGTGAAACCACCGTGGGATGCAATTACAGCCTCTAAACGTCGTGGCATTGAGTCAAACAAGCTCTGAATAAGGGCCTGGGAAATGTCCTGCCATGCTCTGTCTACACGGGTATACAGTTCATCCACAGTTGCTGCTGCAGGAGTCTGACGAGCCAATCGATGAGCAGCAACCCTGTCCCACACATGCTCGATTGGGGACATGCCTGGTGAACGAGCAGGCCAGGGGAACAAGGGCGTCTGATGTGCTTGGAAAAAGGCGAGGACATTTCTGGTCACATGCGGTCGGGCATTGTCCTGTTGGAATACAGCGCCTGGAAGGTTCTGCAGGAAGGGGATGACCTCGGGTTGCACAACTTCCCTGATGTACCGGTCACTGTTCAGATTGCCATGGATTCTGATCAGACGGGAACGGCCATGGTAACTGATTGCACCCCACACCATCACCCCTGGCGTTTGTCCTGAATGACGCTGCAGGATGCATTCTGGAAGGTCGCGCTCGCCACGATGTCATCTGACTCGTATCCTGCCGTCATGGTGCTGCAAGTTAAACCTTGACTCATCCGAAAACACAACTTGTTGCCATTCAGCTTGCCACTGTTGGTGTTGATGGGCCCATTGCAACCTGAGGCGCCGGTGGTTTTGAGTCAAAGGAATCCGCAACAATGGTACTCGTGCCATCAATCCTCTGGAAATCAAACGGCGTCGTACAGTGCTAGCAGACATTGTCCTGCCTAGTGTAGCACCCCACTGTTGTGCTAACACTGTGGAAGTGGCTGTACGATCTGCTACATACATGCGATAGAGGTGTCTGTCATCTCGCGGTGTCGTCGTGCTGGGTCTTCCTGAGCCTGGTCTTCGGTGTGCCCTGTTCTCTTCGCTCCACTGCCTCCATGCACGCATAATTGTCGTTGCATTACGTCCTACACGAGCAGCAATGTCACGATACGACCATCCCGCTTCACGCAGACCAATTATGCGTCCTCTTTCAAAGTCTGTCAGCTGTTGATATGGTACCCTTCGTCGTCGTCGAGGCATGGTGTTCTTTCAAGCAATTACTCTGAAAATCTAATCATTTATACTCTGACCCATTGTATGCAAATATTGCAAATTGCATATGGATTAGACCATTCCATCAGGGTGTTGCGATTTTTAGAAACAGTAGTGTAGTACTTACTGAAACATTTCACGCAGTACGGCTGCCAGCCCCGACACCTTTGGAATATCCAGATCGCCTACTACAATAAATAATCGTGCAGCTTTTCGGGATGGTCCTCACTATAAGCGTATAGTCAAGTGCCATGCTGATCAACCCAATCTCTTTAATAAAGAAAATGTATATTTTTTACGATGATGTTCTTGAGGCATTGGAAGCTCATGACAGCAGATTTTTTACGGCAGTGCATAGGAAAGAAGAGTCAGCTCTCCAACTCGTCAGAAGACGGAGCTTTCGTGTTCCAATGCTACCATTGCGGTAGAGCCTGTCTATGATTTGAGAATGAATTTTGTAGTAAGAAGCTTGTGTTCACAAACCCCTGTTAACCTTGTGGAAGCGGATATGAGCAAATTTGGGAAGATAATTGAAGCCAGCGCTGTTACTTACAGTGAAGAACCGAGATGTAAAACAGGAGTGTTTCAAGTGATAATGCAAGTGACCATGCCAATTCCGGAATACATTGCAATAAGGGGCTACTGCGGTGGCCTTTATTATGCCAACATGGTGAAGAGATGCTTCTGTTGCGGTGGGTCCGATCATCTTATCGCTTCCTCTGCAGCAACGCGATGCATGATCTGGAGGAGATATGACCACGATGTGACTCTTGGCAGAAGAAAGTAAATGACAATCGAGGCCCTTTTCTCTGCAGTTGTGTCCGAAAAAGATCCACCACAGGTAATTTCCCAGTTTAATGTCAGAGATGACGATGCAGAACCGAGTACTTCAATGTTAGTGGTGATGCAGAACCGAGCCATCAGTGTTAGTGGTGATGATGAACCTGCGAACAACAACAATGATTTCCCACCGCTTGGTGATAATAACGTTAAGGGGAGCCGCGGGTGTAAAAATCGAAAATTTTGAAAATTTTTTATTATCATCTTTAACGCCTCCGGTATCGATTTCAACAAATGGTTTTTTAAAATTTCACATTTATCACAAGTTTTTTTTATAAAAAAAAAGTTTTTCCGACCCCCCCACCTCCTTCTGTGCCAGTCTGCTCTGATGCGAAAGTCGCGACGAAAACATCGTGAAAAATGCTTGTATCGGCGCCGTCGTCTTTTATTTCGAAAGATCAGCTCTTCATCTATAAGATTCTACAGGTTTTGAATGCGCCAATCAAATAAGTTGTTCTAAAAACACTAAAAAACAAGAGGATTGTAACTACAAAATCATCATGTATCTCGGGCAGGGATTGGCTCACCTGCTCACGGGACGACTCACCGGGCTTCTGATTGGCTTGTGTGGCTCCTTTGTTCGTTTCAACGCTTGCTTTTTCTTTCTCAACTTGTTGCGTAAGTTGTCGGAGGCTAAGAAATCGTTTGCTTTTTTTTTTTTTGACTAAGAAATTGAAGAATTCTTTTTTCCCAAGCAATTTGAAGATTTCTGAAGCGTTCTTTCCCTGTAAAGGAAGAATTTTTTGGTTCTACACACGAAGAATTTTCGGAACTACACTTTTCCATTGTTCACTTCGAGTTCGACGGAAAAAGGAGAAAGCACAAAAAAAAAACAAAAACAAAAAAAGAACGTGTTTTGTTTTTTTTTGTTTGTTTTTTTTTCGTTTCGTTGTCGAATTTTTATTAGGTTTTTTTATCACGAAAATGGGAAGGAAAGGGAAGTTTGGACGTGGAGGGAAGGGAGCTTCCAGAAGAGCAACAGCAGCCCGTATGGAGAAATTGAAAGCAGCAGCAGCAGCAGCAGCACCCCAGGCAGGAGAAGAAAGACCTCAGTCACCTGAAGCGAGACCTCCGTCTCCCCAACCTCAAGCACCTGTGGAACCGCAGCCAGGACCATCATCGTCTCCCCAGCCGATGTTCGGTCCCCCAAGAACGATTATCCACGTCGGATAAAAAGTTGGATGCTTATAATGAATTTTTTCCATCTCCCCCACAGGAAACTTCGAGAATTCGGATGATCGATTTGAATCTAATAAGCACTTTGTTTTCTCCTTTAGTAACGTGTACCGTATGCGGCGAGAAGGAGATTTCCATAGAGGAGGCAACTGTATTGGGTTTTATTTTTAAATTTGAAATAAGGTGTTCATTGTAGGGTTTCCTTAACAGACGAATGGACTTCGAAGAAGGAAGCAGATGGCACTTTTGAGGTGAACAAGAGGATGGCTCTGTATGCAATGCATATAGGGGGAGGTCATCAATGTTTGGTGGATTTTGGAATAAATCTAGGTATGCCTGTAATGCACCACACCACCTTTGACAAATTTGCAAAGGTGTTTGAAAAACAAGCTATTAGGTCGACAGAGGAGGTTCTTCAGGGTGCAGCGGAGAAAGTGAGGGAAGCCTACATGGACCTCAACAGTCATCTAAAGGAAACTGATATCATGGACATTAGTGTCAGCTATGACGGTACATGGCACAAAAGAGGGCATACTTCCAACTACGGAGTTGGCATCGCAATCGAGACCATTACAGGTACTTTATAACTATTTTACTTGGTAAATATGCTCTTAAATAAATTAAGTTTATTTAAACTATTTACAACTAAAAGAAATTACAAAATAAATCAGTTCAGTTTTTGTTTTTCTAATTTTTTTCTAATTTCAGGCTTGGTCTTAGACTACGAAGTACTTTCCAGACGAAAAGCCACACCATTCAAGATGTCCAGATGGAGAAACGTCCTGGTGTTTCTACAAGAAAGCCCTAAGCCGGAATGAGACGCCACCTAAACACCCACCGAAGCTGAGCGAGAAGGTTGGAGAGAAGATCGTGACAGTCTACAAGCCATTAGGATCGGAGGACCTTTTGAGAAGATATCTGCAGGGGACCACCCAGAACGCCAACGAGTCCCTCAATTCGGTTATTTGGAGTGAATGCTCCAAGTCCAGGTTTATATCGCAGGTAAGGATCTCCTTCGCAGTGTGCACGGCAATACAGCAATTCAACGCCGGACGGGTTAGCAGAGCAGATTTCATGCGGCGTTTGGATTTATCGGTACCGGACGCATCTATGGCAGCAATGGAGAAGGTGGACACCACAAGAAAGAGGAAGAGTTGGAGTCAGAACCCAGAAGAGTTCAGAGAAGAAGAAAAGCCACCGACAACTCAAGGGCTGAGGCACGACAGGAAGTTGGCGAGGGTGGTCCATCTTATGGTCCAGAGAAGTTTTGGTTACTTTTTTTTTTTTTTTTTTTATCTTTACAGGTTCCTTTTTTCATATTTGACTTTTTTTCTCTTCACAGGTTCTTTATTCACATTTGACTTTTTTTCTCTTCACAGGTTCTTTTTTCATATTTGACTTATTTTTTCCTCTTCACAGGTTTATTTGCATATTTGACTTTTTTTTTGTACATTTCCATTGGATTTTTTATATATTTGCTTGTTTGTTTTTCTCTTCACAGGTTTTTTTGTATATTTCCCCTTTTTTTTATATATTTGCATTTTTTTTTATATATTCGCAGGTTTTTTCTTCTGTTTTTATTCCCCCCTCCCCCTCCCCATGTTTTTTTTTTCTTTTCACAGCTGTTGCTCTTTTCAGTGAGCTTATTATTATGACCACCCTGTCAGTATCTCGTTGGGCCACCTTTTGCCTATAATACTGCGGTGATTCTTCGTGGCATTGATTCCACGAGATGTTGGAAGGTGGTGGGAGGAATCTGACACCATGCCTGATGGATAGCACTGTCTAGTTGTGCTAGATTGGACGGTGATGGATCCAGCCGTCTGATGGTTCGTTCGACTTCGTCCCACAAATGCTCAATTGGAGTGAGACTTGGAATTGTGGGGGCCACCGAAGTAATGTAAAGTCCCCCTCATGTTCCTGGAACCACTCCTGCACAATACGAGCTCTGTGGCATGGTGCATTGTCTTGCTGGAAGTAGCCATCTCCATTGGGGTAAGCCATCAACATGACAGGGTGGACTTGATCGGCGAAGATACGGAGGTATGCTGTTCCATCCAGACGTTGTTCAACACGTAATAACGGACCCAACGCATGCCAGAAAAACATTCCCCAGACCATAACACTGCCCGTACCGGCCTGAAGGGTTATACTCATGCATGCGGGGTCCATGCTTTCGTGTTGTTTCCGCCAGATTCTCACGCGGCCGTCTGCATGATGTTACTGGAATCGTGACTCGTCAGACCACATCATTTATTTCTCTGCTCGATAGTCCAGTCCTTGTGCTCCTGAGCGAATTGGAGTCGTTTCCGCTTGTTGGCTGCAGACAGCAAAGGTGTACGGGCAGGTCTTCGGCTTCCGTAACCCATGCGATGCAGTGTGCGGCGGACAGTGCATTCAGAGACCGTTTTGGAGGACCCCTGATTAAGGTCAGCAGTGATTTGATGCCCAGTTGCCCTTCTGTTATCCTTTACCAGTCGTGACAGTCTCCGTTCTGTCCGATCATCAACCATCCGCGGGCGGCCACAACGCGAACGTTCAGACCCCGTCTTCCGGCTAACCGTCCAGTCTTTAAATACTTTAACGACGGCTGCTCCTAGCACCTACAATCATCCCGCGTTCGAAGGCTGTTAAATCGCGTCGTTTACCCATAGAAAGAGTTACCAAATTCAATATTTAGAATGATAAAAGCATTCTTGCTTAATAAATTTCATGTCATCATAGTAAAATTCAGTGTTTTACTCCTTCCCGTAGCGGGGGGGGGGGGAGTTCGAGTACAACTGAAAAAGAAAATTGTTTGTGGCATAATAAGATAAAAGCACAATACTTCTTATGAGAAAGAGCTGCTTTTTCCAAAGGTGCAAACCCCATTATTCTGTTGTAATTTGGAGAAAAGATATTTGGTTTTTACTTCTTCGAAAACTTCAAACTAAATTTCTCGCATTCAAGTTTTTTTGTAAAATCGAAACTTTCAACGTCAATATCTTCGGTTCTACTGGACAGATTTTTATCATCTTGGACATTTTGGAAAGATCCGAACCTAATAAAGACTCCCGTGATCCATTATTTTATATAAATGCAAAAGAAAAAATTGTGGAAGAAAACAAGACAGGTACTCGAATTCGAAAGTAAAAAGTTCTTTCTATCTGTAATGGTTCAGCTGAAACTGTGCACTTTATGAAAAATACGATCTCCGTAAATAAGGGGGCTAAATGGTTAAACCTGATATCATTCAAACACTCATGGCATGAATAATCATCATGAAAAATTTCATTCAAATCTGATCATTAGATCCGAAGATATAACCGTTTTTTAAAAATGCGTTTGCACGACACCCATTTTAGCCGATCAAGCAGGTGTCTAAAGAGGAAGACAAGACTTGCCTAATGTACAATAAAGATACTTCGATAGGAACTGAAGTCATACGGGAAGATTATTTTTTTTAATTTTTATTTATTGTAATCCAATACGTCCATCCAGGGCCTGTATGGCCTGAGGCCGACGAGTTGGGTCCCTGGAGGAACCTGGATTAACGACTGCTGTATGATGGTCACATCAGCCAGGGAGGGGGGGGGGGTGAAGATCGTGAGCCACTGATGGTCACCCATCCAGTGACTAGCTGTGCCTGATGTTGCTTAACTTCACAGAAGTTTTTTTCAGTGAAAGCTCATCAGGCTACGGCCTCCCCCAAGATGAAATAAGGGATGAAAGTATGATGGATATCGTTGAACAAAGTGGTAAAAGAAACCAGGATAATATTAGTGCTTCATGCTGGGGCTTGGCTGTTAGCTACCAGCGGGGTCACAGGTGGCGGATAGTGGATGGCCTCCAGGTATGGAGGTTAGCTGCGAATAACCAATAAGCAGTCCCCGACCAAACAGCCGGCGGAGGTGGAGGTGGCAGTGGAGACTTCTGTGGCGGGGAGTCCTCAATAAAAAGCTGCAAGCACCAGAGAAACCACCGTGACATGGCGAGTAAGCGCCGCCATTAAAAAAAGCGCTGCCCCCAGTACCAACACGGGCGTCGACAACTGCTCCAAAGGTGGAGGAGGAGATGCAACTTCGACGGCGGAGGAAGCGGAGGATCTTCAACCGTGAAGGTGATGCCTGAGGGGGAAGAGGAGTGCGAGTCCTCTTCACAGGTGCTGTCAACCGGCAGCAGGTTTGGCTTCTACCGCTGGATGGCAACAGTGGGCATACTGCGAAAAGGGCAGGTAGCGCTCTAAGCCGTAGTGAAGGCAGGCTACCTAGGGGTTGGACGGGCCAATCACAATATCCCCCTCCTCTAGAAAAAGAATCTGGTTATGTATGCTTCACAGACACCTCGGAAATCGCGGGACGGATATAATGGTACACGATACGTGCAATCTAAACGGATGCGTAACAGGAAACTTGGAATGTGAGGACTATGCTCATACCTGGTAGAATGCAAGAAATTGCGAATGAGAGGATGAAATTCGATATTGATATTGCTGGAGGGGTGATGGCGAAATCGCGAAAAAAGATTTCTCTCTCCTTTATAGTGGGAACTTACAGAAATCAGGACAAGCAGGCACAGTTTTTTTTTTGTAAGTAAGAAAATAGCAAGCAAGGTAATTGGCTTCGAACCTGTCTCTGACAGGATGTGTAAATTACGGTTGAGAGAAAGATTTCGCAACATCTCCTTACTAAAGACATACGCTCTAATTGAAGATGCAGACGAGATTCAGAAGGAAACTTTCTATGATGAATTGTCTCGCCTATTGCATAGAATTCCAACGTATGACCTTATTGTATTCTTGGTGACTTTAATGCAAAAATTGGTAACGAAGACTATGCAAGAGAAGTGGGAGGATATTATACCCTCCAGGAAACGAATGAAAACGGTAAAATGCTTGTACAACTTGCGGCTGCAAACCATGCTATAAGTACATGCTATAATCATAAAAAAATCCATCTTGGCACATGGATGATACCTGGAACTGACCAAACCAATCAAATTGATCATGCTTTGATTTCGGCAAGACATGCAAGCTCTATTATTGATGTGCGAGCGTCTAGAGGGCCAAACTGTGATTAAGATCACTTCCTAGTGAAAAGGAAACTGAGAGAAAGACTCTCAAATCCACAAAAAAAGACCTAAATTGAGGAAGAGGTGGGATTTAGAAAAATTGAAGATCAAAGAGATAAAGGATACTTATCGAGAAAAACTTTGTACAAATGAAAGCAAACAGGACCTTAATAGTAAATGGGATAGGCTACGAAATGCAATAGTTGAAAGTACAAAAGAGGTAATTGGTGAAATTAAAAGCTTGTAAACATTCCAAGTAGGAGCTTTAGCAGTGAAGGAGAAATACATTTATCCATTTATTAAAAAATTAATCCCCTTCCCTCTCCCTCCGAGTAGGGTAAGGCAAGTAGTCCTGAAGTCATCTATTTTCACCCCTTTATCTGCACTTTTTACCTCTCCCCAAGTTTATTAATCAAAAATTAATTTTCTTGAATGTAATATGTAGAAAATATAAAAAAGCTCGTATTTTCTTTCCTTTCTCATCATTTCCAAATGTATGATATATCACAAGCCATATGTTGGCATAGTTCTAAAGACCACGTGAATACCACCCCCGCAAATCCGACACCAATGGAACACCTGGGCCTAAACTTCATAGTAATGCAGATCTTGCCTAGAGGAATGTGGATACTGAATTCCACGCCTTTACGTACCTAAATAGCACATTGATATGTTGTCCTCTCTGAATCCCACTCCCCGTAATACCGACCCCAGTGTTCCAATCAAAACCAAACTAAACAGTGCAGATGGACATGCCCATAGGAAACTACATGCCGAATTTCAATTTTCTACGTCAAAATGTAGAAATTATGAAGGGGTACACAGTTAAGACAATATAAAACCAATAAGTAACTCCATTCTTTCGCTACTAAAAAATACATGTATAGATTATGAGCACTTGAGCAATCGTGCGTCGACAAAGCGATTTCACGTGCGCGCGCCGATGTCAGTAATGCTTAAAAGATAAACAAAGTAACAATGTATTCCTTCTTGATAAATCGATTGTTATATGACATGCCATTAGCTTGGTATTCTTTACACTCAACTGTTTTAGCACGTGAATTCGTTGAAGGGGTCCACGAAAAATTCTGAAAAGTTGATACGGCCGAGCTAAGACTTTGATGGTCATATTTCTGAAAACAGAATTTAAAAAAGTTAATCCATTTTCAAGTTTCGTGCAAACGGCGGACGGCCGGGCGGACGGATAAACGTATAGACCAAGGGCGCATTCTTATAAGTAGCTTTTATGCTAAAGCTCCTAAATAGCCAAGAATGAGTGCTTTGACAAAGAATGTGAAGATGCTATTAAGAGAAAGAATGAAGCCCGAGCAAAGCTTCTCCATGAAAGAATTACAAGGAGTGCACAAGAGAAATATAAGGAGAAGAGAAGACAAGTTAATAGAATATGTAGGCAGAAAAAGAGAGAAATGATTAAAAAGAAGTTGGAAGAGATAGAAGAACAAATATGAGGAATGAAACTCGAAAACTTTATAAGGGAACTGACTGATTCAGAAGAGATTATAAGCCGCGCCTTAGTGGATGTAAAGATAAAAATGGTAAATTATTGGATGAAGAAGAAAAAATACTGGCTAGATGGACAGAGCACTACAAAGAATTACTATAGTGCCTGGCTCGAAAGAAAAAGGAAACTGGCGCATGTGAAAATGAATAAAACTTGTTCAACCAATCAGAAACTGACAGGAATCAAGGCATTACTTACTACTGATGCCAGATATAAGTAATATCTCGTTTTTAGTCCGTTTCTGATTGGTTGAACGAGTTTTATTCCTTTTCCCATGCGCCAGTTTCCTTTTTCTTTCGTGCCGGGCACCATAAATAAAAGTAGTAATGGAAATGTAGATAGAATGCCAACAATGCAGACTGTTGAACCATTTATTCAGAAGCCCACACTGTCTGACGTGAAATCTGTAGTGCAAAGAATGAGAAATCATAAAGCAGCAGCAGAAGATAATATATCAGCGGAGATGTTAAAAGAAGTCGGAACACAAGCTGAAGAAGCACTGCATGATTTGATTGTTGAAATATGGGAAAAGGAAGAAATGCCGGACGCATGGAATTTGGAACTTCAATTTACAAGAAAGGCGATAAATTGGATTGTAGCAATTATCGCGGAATTACACTTCTTAATGTGGCATATAAAGTATTTTCAAACATTCTGCTATCAAAACTGTCGGCGTATACTGAACAAATTTTAGGAGAATGCCAATATGGCTTTAGGAAAGCAAGAGGCACTGTCGATCAAATTTTTGTGGTACGACAAAGTATGGAGAAATGCTATGAACATAATACTGATTTACACATGCTTTTAGTAGACTTTCGACAAGCCTTTGATAGTATTATCAAAGAAAACTTGTTGAGCTACATGGAAATACAGGGAATTCCCAAGAAACTTGTCCATCTCACGAAGATGACCCTCGACAGCGCGCAAGCTAAAGTGATGATAGACGGACAATATGGCGACAGTTTCTAAGTCGAGGGGTACGACAGGGTGATGCTCTATCGGCAACTCTTTTCAATTTAGCATTGCAATCAGTCTTACACAATCTCATGGACAATGGTACAATTGTCTACAAATCTAAACAGATATGTGCTTACGCTGACGATATTGTAATTATCGCCAGAAATATTACCGAACTTCGAGTTAACATTCGCAGAAATCTACTTAACTGCCAAAGAAATGGGTTTAGTTGTAAATGAGACCAAAACTAAATACATGATTATGTCGGCAGAGAAAAAACGAAGAAGAAATACCGACGTCACCATTGAGGGGATGACTTTTGAAAATGTTGATAAATTTGTATACCTTGGGGTAGAAGTGAATAATTGTAACAAAGTGGACAGCGAGATAGAACATCGAATAATGGCCGATAATAAGGCCTATTATGCTAATCTTAAGCTTATCAAATCACGTATTCTATCAAATACTAAGCTGAAAATATACAAAACGCTTATCAGGCCTGTGGTAATTTATGTTGCTGAAACCTGGAATATATCAATTAGTGACGCAAACAAACTTGGAATTTTTGAAAGGAAAATTGTTAAGAGGATCTATGGCCCAATATGTGAACAAGGTTTTTGGCGGATAAGAACCAATCATGAAATCAACAAAATACTTGATAATGAAGACAGTACGCTTTGCTAAAGCACAGCGCTTAAGGTGGATTGGACACGTCGAGAGAATGACTGAAGACCGAATGCCCAGACGAATATACCCAGGCTAATACTTCTTTATAAGTCGACCACGACGAGAAGGCGATTAAAGGGCAGATCACGTAATCGTTGGAAGGATGAAGTGGGAAGCAGATATGAGAACCTTGAATGTTAAAGGTTGGAAGAACGTTGTATCAGACCGAGAGAAATGGAGGAACGTCGTGAAGCAGTCTAAAGCTCACTTAGAGATGTAAAGCCAGAGGAGGAAGAAGAATTAGTGCTTCACAAGAAGTAACTGGTTTGACAACTAAAAGGGGGCGCCACCGAATGAAAAGAAGTGGAAAGGCCCGATCCTCACCAGACATGGACATAATAGTTCCCAAGAACATTAGTGTGAGCTCATTCCAGATAAGGAAAATCAACACCCGGGTCAACCTCCTGCTCTCCTTCTGATGGAGAATACCCTTCTTCCTCCGGGCAATATGTCATCTACTGTGAGTCTCGCAGGCGCACCGAGTATGAAAGCCTGTCAGTGTGTATAGCCACTGCCAGGAATCGCATGTCTTCCACGAACGCTGATCGTTTGCAATCTCCGTCACTTGCTGGTGTTCGAAGCTTTAATGAGGAACGGATCGAATTTTTCTCAGTTTTTGAATTATAATGGTCAGACGCTCTTCTACAGCAAATGAGTCGTTGGGACCTCTCAAGACTTAGTGACCCTAAGCGTGTAGCCTTCATATCAAAAGTGAAGGCCGCCTTGCAAGCGACCCAAGCTAATGCTTCCAAGTAATTGAACGTTCTTTTCTGTGCTAACATTCACTCTTCTTACCATTAATGTGAGAAGACAAAAGAGTTTTTTTCTTACCTTAAAGATATAAATGCTGCCATTGTAATGCTACAAGAACATTGTGAACTCTTCCCATTAAAGCCTTTTGTAGCATCCTCTCAAATAGAAGTTGTGGTGTGGGAATCTTCATAATGAACACAGGGATGCAAATAATGGGCAGTTACACAGACAAAGATGGGCGGATTGTGTGGGTTGATGTTGTGCTGGGAAACCATGATTATCGCATAATTAACGTGCACGCCTTCTGTGACTACAAACAAAAACGACCGTTTTTTCAAACTCTTGGCACCCATCTTAATACCAGCAAGGCCATTATTATCTGTGGGGATATTAATGTGTCTCTGAATTCGTTCGGCAGGAGAGACAAACGAGGAGGAATGTTTTTGAAGACCTTCATGAATACCTACTTGCTGATAGATATGTGGGAAGAGCTTAAGCCGGGCGACCCTGGTTTTACCTTCCACTCTTCTCGAGCTAGTAGCAAAATAGAATGTTTCTGTACAGATCATCGCCAGCAATTAAGCCAACAGACAACTAACAAAACCAATCTCCTTTTCTGACCACCATGCCCTCCTCCTACATTTACACTCCCAAGGGAGCACCAACAGGGGAATGGGAGCATGGAAGGCAAGCTGCTGAATAAATCATATGTTCAGGAAGACTTCCGTTCCATGTAGAAAGAATTACATAGGGGCGAAAATATTACCTTCGACTGGTGGCTGAAGACCAAAGCTAAAGCAAAAAGTTGGTTCAAGAGTTGGGCACACAAAACAGCACATTGATAGGCCTATGATGGGTGGAAGGTCTTGTGCAAGGACCTACGGATGTATGATGAGGTTTTGCCGTCGAATCTTGTTAGAACAGAAGTCTCTGGATTGGTTGCTTCCTCGTTTGTTTCGGTAGCTGGTCTGCAAGTAGAGCTTGCTATGGATGGAGTGGAGTCATCGGTCAAGCGTAGGATGGAGAGTGGTCGCGATAATGGGGAGACGTCCGGCTCGGTCTCTCATTCGATTTTAAAGATGAATAAAGGTGATTCTGGTAAGGTGGAACACATCCTACGTGTTCGGGTGTTTGTTGTGAGGATTTGTCCCTCTTCGTTGCGACATCTGACGATGTAGTTTTGAATGAGGCTCCGATTTCACCCTCTGATTCATCAGAAAGGGTGAGTACAGTTTTGGCTCCAAAGAACATGGATTCTGGGGGATCAGTATCTGAGAACCGGGCTTCCTGTGTGGAGGTTTGCCATTTTTGGAACGGTCTGGTTCTGAGGATGAGGATCGCTTTTCATCTGTCTCTTTTCCGTTAAGTGTGGGTTGACGCGTGTACGTTCTTCCTACGGATTTTTCTTCTAGCGAAGGTCAGCCAGCAAATGGTTTTGAGTCTCAGGGTTCTGGTGTTGTTGATCGTTCGTCGGAAGCTTTGAAGCCATCTTTGACACCAGTGTCCCAACCAACTCAGGCGTCGAAGAAGGGTGATCAGAAGGCCGTGCTAAGAATCGAAGATCTCGGGAAAGGAAGAAGGATTGTCTTCCCTCCTCTAGCCCTCCTCCGAAGGAGGTTTACGCGACTCTGGTCATTAGTGTTTCGGAAGACCGTGTGAAAATCCGAACGAGGCAGTTCGAGAATTTCTTGAGGTGGCAGGATGCTGCTGCTTTCTCACTGGACACATGGGATCTCTAATGGTTATGGCCAGAAGACAAAAGTTTTCTATTGACTGGGTTTGCTTACATAAGTCATATGACTAGTTTTTTCCCCCCTCTTAGTTTATATCTCTTTTATCTATCAATGCCAACTCCCTTCTCTCGGAGAAGCGACAGAAGGTCGTTGCTTCTTTTTTGCGACAACAAATGTGTGATGTCGTGTTTCTGCAGGAGATTCACACAGTGTACTATTATTAAAAGTTTTTTTAGTTTCTTTCCGTTTTTTCAATTTTTAGTAGTTTGTATAATAATAGAAGTCGTGGGGTAGGGATTTTAATTTTGAACCCTTCAGTGAAGGTATCCTCCTCTTTTACGGATAGAGAAGGCAGAATTGTATGGATTGATGTTGAGTGGGAGGGCGCCCAGTATCCTTTATTTTTTGTTTATGCTTCATGTGTTTATAGTGGAAAAGAAGAGTTTTTTTTGTTCAGTTGGCTGTGCATATGTCGACAGCGAAAAAAATTACTCTAGCAGGTGAATTCAACATTTCACTGGACAAGTCTGAGGGGAGAGATTTCCATGGCTTATCTTTCCTTCGGTCCTTCATGGGGAAATGGGGGCTGTTGGATGTTTGCAGAGAACGACACCCACAGGATAGTGGATATATCTTTCACTCAGCTAAGGTGAGCAGTCGTTTGGATTTTTTTCTGTCTTTTTCTCGGTTGGTCATGTGTACTCGTGTCATTAGAATCATTCATACAGATTTCTCTGATCATTGCGCCTTGCAATGGGATATTGGTCTACTTCCTGGCATGCTTCTTGGACGAGGGTCGTGGAAGGCATTACGTTCCGAATTGAACAAAAAATATCTGGACTTAGAAACAAGGTTAGAATCGCTGACTAATGATATTAGTAGTGTAAATACAAATATTGATAGTTTTAGAGAGGATGTAAAGCGTGCAAATTGGAAACTACCAACGGCATTGCCAACCTTAGCAATGCTATCAAAGAATTTATGGGCGCTGTCAGCAATGCTGATATTATCCATTACGTCCGTTTCGCCCATGTTAGTGGATAACGCTGTTCCTCCATACGATTGTAAAGAAGGTCCTGCAGGTCTGGGCGCGGTCAGCGACAGTAGCTCCTCATCAAGAACAAGCACAAAGAGGAGGCTTTATAATGACTGCTGACATTGATGGAGGTGACTGGCGGACTGCACAGAATAAGAGAAACAAAGGAGGTGTTAGGATGGACAATATTAAGTCCACTTTTGATGTCAGCGCTAGTGCCTCTGTAGCCCTTCGTGCTAACAAAGCTAAACACAGTTCTTCCCATATTAATGTCACCCGTGAAAAGGGAGCAATATACAACTGCGTCCCAAAATAATGGAATATTCTTATTCTAACAT
>JAHWFO010017072.1:1270101-1290294 GCA_023313115.1 Rhysida immarginata
GATGTTAGAATAAGAATATTCCATTATTTTGGGACGCAGTTGTATATCCCACCAATCTTCGTTCGTCACATGGGAAGCCAATAAAGGAGATTTTGGAGGAGATCAAAAAGCACGTACCTCTTGACAAAATTACCGCCCACACAGATCGAAAGGACACCATAAAGATCAGGTGCCACGACGAAGAGAGTCATAAAACTCTTGTGTCTGGAGTGAAAAGCAACGATGTACTTAAGATCCAGCATCATCAACTTAAATAGGAGAAAACGCTTAAATACGTTGTCCGAAATGTTGATACAACATATAATCTGGAAGACTTTTTTGAAGACCTCAGGAAGGCAAACTATTTTCCTGAAAAAGCTATCAGGCTTAATAAAGCAAATGGTGCAATAGAGATGCCAATAGTTTTGGTCTTCTTTAAAATAATGAACACAATAAGTCTTTTTGGAGTTTGAAGCGTGTCGGTCCTCTTGCTGTTATTGTTGAGTTATTTAGAGGCAACAAAAGACCCTTGCAGTGCTATACCTGTTTACGTTTTGGTCACGTATCCCAAGGTTGCACCGAGTCGCCTCGATGTAATAAGTGCGCTGGCGACCATCAGTCGAGGGATTGTACTAACATAAAAGGCAAAGACCCCCCCAAAATGTATACGTTGTTCTGGTCAGCACACATATAGGTACATCAAGTGTCCCAAATATCCACAAGTCAAAAGGATCAAAAGCACCAAAGTGGTAGAGGGAAAATCTTATGCTTCGGTCGCATCCAGTTCTGCTGATACTAGGGACACACGTACCGTCGGCCACAATCAATTGCGTGATATTTACAGGTTCCTAGGAAATTTGCTAAATTAGTATAAGGAAAGTGGAAAAGCAGTGCCACAGATTGCCTCTCACGAATCTAACAAATGATTATGGACAGACACCCATACAAGATCGTAAATCAAGGGAAACTCCGTTGCGATATTTGGAATGCAAGGGGAATCGCTCGCAAGCGCATCGAGTTATACAATTTCCATACAAATTGGAATGAACTGAAATCTACACAAGTTTATCGTAAGGATCGGCCACTGGGTAATAATGCCAGCCACACTTTTGGTGGAGCAGCGATCATTGTAAAGACGGGCATTGATCATCGTGAGTCTGTCACTCCAAACTTTGTGGGAATGGAAACAGTCTCCGTGATTATAAACGATGTGGACGCAGGTGAAATTAAGTTCATCAAGTTTATATAACTCACCCAAGCACAAGCTTGATCCGTGCGAACTTGACGAGCTGCTGTCTAGGCCCATTCCAGTTGTTATTGCGGACGACTTGAATGCCAAGCACCATGCGTGGAACTCCAAATGCCCCAATCAAAACGGCAATATCTTATATGGATACACTTTAAACGAGATTGACACCTTCGTTGCTGGTCCCCTTGATGACACGTACTACTGCGACCACCTGTTAGCGACTTGCTGGATATTGCAGTTCTTAAAGGTTTCCTCAAGCCCTATAATATATTCACAGTCGACGACTTATCTTCCGACCACCGTCCAGTGATCCTTATGTTTGAGGGCTTAAACATCGATAAGAAGATTGTGCTCCGCTCTAAACAGGACTGGAAGCTCTTTAGGGACATTCTTAGAGATAATAGCATTCCTTACAAGAAGGTTATTGATAAAGAGGATATCAATAGTAATATTAATGCTATCTCCCGTGTTGTCAACGATGCCACTACTTCCAGTACCTCTACTATCGATCGTAAGCGTCCTGAACATCTCGACCTGCCTCCTTATATCAGGCGTCTTATTCTCGAAAGGAATTCTTACAGAAGATTATGGCAGCGTAAGCGACTTCCCTTCTTCAAGACCAAGTACAACCGACTTTCTCGCAAGGTTCAGGAGGAGGTTAAAGCACTACGAATTCAAAGGTGGAGCGAAAAACTGAAGTCCTTGTCAGTCCAGGACAACTCGCTCTGGGGAACTGTGAGGGCCTTAAAGGGTAACAGACCAATCCAATTGCCGCCACTGCTCAATTGATCGCTGATTCCCTGAAAAGTCAATTTACCACGCCTGGTGAGGCAAACTTGGACAGCCTCTAAAACACTCAGCTAATTAACGATGGGTGTATCGCTTACCAGTGCATTCATCGTGTTCCCACCCCCGAGGAAGTCATTAGTGCTCAAGAAATCTCCGACCTCATCAAGCGACTTAAAACCAAGAAAGCAGCAGGTATTGATTCCATCACTTCCATCATTTCCATCTCAAGAACTTGCCTTCTAATATTGTCTCGATCATTACCAAAGCCATGAATGACTGCTGGAAACCCTGCTCTTCCCCGACCAGTGGAAAGAGTCCGTCATAGTTACCATACCAAAGCCTGGTCTAAACCCTGCTCTTGCTGTCAACTACAGATCCATAAGCTTGCTATCTGTGCTATTAAGTCTTTGAACGCATCATTCTGAAAAGGTTTAACGAATTCTGTGTAGCAAATAATCTCGTTCGTGATGAGCAATTTGGCTTTCGCCCAGGTCACTCCTGCCAACTTCAGATCTGGAGGCTTGTTGCAGATCTAAACACTCCTCTTAACTGTGCTAAGTATGGTGGTCTTGCCTTTTTGGATGTCCGTAAAGCTTTTGATCAGGTTTGGCACAACGGCCTCATATACAAGATGATTACTTGTGGTTTTTCGGACGAACTGATTACCTTGATTAGTTCCTTTCTGTCAAACAGGACATTTCGTGTCAAGGTTGGCTGCTCCATGTCTAATCCTTGTGACGTCAATGCTGGTGTTCCCCAGGGTTCTGTCCTGGGCCCTGTTCAACTTTTTCATCTATGACTTCCCAAATTTTACTAATTGCAAGCTATATCTGTTCGCTGACGACGCGGCCATCATGACTACTGACCGCAATCCCGCTCACGTCATATCACGGTTACAAAAGGCCTTACATCTGTGCGAGAAATGGTTTGCAAAGTGGAGACTCGACCTAAACGTTGACAAGTGCAAGGCGATGTTCATTACGAAGAAACATCGAAAACCCCCGAGTCCTTCTCTTCCTTTCTGGTAAAGAGCTCGAGTGGGTAAAAAATTATAAATAACTCGGTGTGGTGGTAGATGCCAGGCTAAATTGAGTTGACCACGTCTCCTATGCGATAAATAAAGCTAAGAAGGCAAAGTTCCGTCTAGTTGCTCTTCTAGGGCGAAATAGCGCCCTTGGAATGGATAGCAAACTTTTGCTTTATAAGATGGTTATACGAGTCATTCTTCTTTATGGTATGACTGCCCGGGCTACAATATGCAAATCCAGATGGAAGGATCTTCAAACTTTCCAAAACGTTACCTTGAGGACTATCGCCCAACTTGACAGGAGAGTCGCAACAAATATTTCTATTGCTGAAGATTTCCATATACATCCAGTTGGTAGTTATGTCCAGGAGTCACTGAAGAAGTTGCTCCCGAAGATTAAAGGACCATCCCAATCCTCTGGTTGCAGATATCCTGGAGCATCCACTCACGTTTAGAAGTTTACTCAGGCATCGCAGGCCTCGACACGTCCTGGACATCAATTTCGACGAATACTGGATCTCATAGCTCCTCGTGCCCCTCGTCAATCAACAATCGTCCTTATAGGAAAGGACCCCATCTTATCCTCTGGATGACTTAACTAGCTTTCATCTGGCTTCTTGCCTAGTTCAGTGTACTTCCCCTGGTTACTTCCTGGATGAGTATGGCAGTGAAAGCGTTGCTTTCGGACCGCTCGTCTCGTTTTCCCTGCGCTGTTCGTTTGTCGATTCCAAGTCAGTTCTCTCAAGTTTTCTCGAGGTGCTCCTTGGCTGCTGAATGATGAAAGCAAAGCTTTTAAAAAGCGCTTGCAGACTCTGGTTGTATTTTTTCATTTTATTTTCTGTCTTTTTCTTTTTATGTTTGTCCAATTCCTGTTTCGTTGTGGAAAAAGAGTTTTATTTTATTCTTAAGTTAATCATTGGCATTATCCACATAAGATTTTTAGACAATTTATTTAAAATCTAGTAAGAAAAAATAATTCTCCTTGAAAAAGTCAGTTTAGCTTAATAAATCTAAAATAAATTATTGTAATATTTTAATGAGAAGAATATTGTGAATTTTTACATTCTGTTTGCTCAGCATTTAAAAAAAAAGTCCATCTCACCTATATCATCTGCCAGCCTTCTTATCTGGGTGCCTTGTCTATAGACATAAACGGTCATCGAACTTCTGACATTTTCCATTGTTTCAAGCGGTACCCGGTCATTTGACCGAACGGACATTTGGCCGAACGGACATTCGACCGAACGGACATTTGGCCGAACGGACATTCGACCGAACGGACATTCGACCGAACGGACATTTCACCGACGGACATATGACCGAACGGAAATTTAACCGACGGAGAAATGCCTGCATTTCATCGACATTTGGACATTCGGCATAAAGAGATGTTTTCGGCAATATAATTCATGTAATGGGAAAAAAGTTTTCAGGAGGTTATTTCGTATAACAAATCTTAGGAGACAAATCTGTTTAATTCTTTCTACTAAGCAAGCATATTGTATGGACCTATAAAATTATTTTTTTTTTGTATGTCTTTATAAATAAATGTTTGTTTTCATATCGTTAGGTAGGTTAAAATGGGAACCGGACAAAATGCAACTCGGCGTCTTGTATTATTTAATAATATCAAGTCTTTTCTTGTGTCTTTTTAAATGAATATTTTACTTCTATAAAATGAGATACTCATTAGTGATGGGCAATATTTGATATTAGTATCGTGGTATTAAAAGTTTATTCCATACATATAAGGTTTCTGTCTTGCTTTATGAGGAGACAAAAATTCTAATATCGGATGCAAAAAAAAAAGTTTCAGGAGCAAGCATATTGTATAGTATCTATAAAATTATTCCTTTTTTGTAGGTCTTTTTAAATAAATGTTTTTCATAACGTTAGATAGGTTAAGATGAGAACCGGACAAAATGCAACTCAGGGTCTTGGAAATGAATACTTTCTTCAATAAAATGAGATACTCATTAGTGATGGTCGATATTTAATACAAGTTTCATGTATTAAAAGTTTATTCCATCCACATCAGGTTTCTGTCCTGTTTTATGATAGGACAAAAATTCTTAATCCGATTGTATCAACTACGAAAATTCTGACAGTATGCAATACCAAAGTATCGCCTTTCACTAATACCAATCTTGATTTTCATTAGGTTAGGTTGGTTAAGAGATGGCTTTCTATACGGTCCGCGTTTTCGGGAGTAAAATCCCTTTTATGTTGTTCATTACATAATTAAACCATACAATATATATGTCAGATGTTCGGGTAGCCATATCATTAGATGCTTTTCAATCGTTTAATAAAGAAATTTTGTAACAATATTATTTTTAAATCCATTTTTAAAAACGTGGATTGTGGGCAGTTGCTCTCAGGAAATCAATCCTTGGCAACTCATCATAGTTCTCAATTATAAATTTCAGTCTACGATTCAATAGCTGGTATTTGTTCTTTGGTTTTCCCAGTCCCATTCCTGATAGTACTTGTTCGATTGTCAATTCCCAATCTGCCTGTTCTAATCTTAGTTTAGAAACTAGACGGCAGAGAGTGGGGTGAGTGATTGCCATCCTTCGTGCGAACCAACTGTACCATCCTTCTAGGGAGTTCGTTGTCCGTGGAAGGTCTTGCATGGTTCTCTCCAGTGTATTCCACATACGGAGCTCAAAAGCCGGTCTTCGTCGTCTGCCTCGCTGCTTAATACCTATCCATGTAGCTTCAAAGTAGCCAAGAAACTCTGTTAGCGTGTCCTCAGTTTCATTAGCGTCGCTCTACGTTTTTCTTTTTTGTTATCGTCACTGCTCGTTTCATTTCACTCCCCACACGCTATTTGAAACTGTTTGAACCGCCGTCCTCGCATGTTTATCTCGTATTTTAGTCCTAGAATGCAACGCGGCCAAGCTAGATCGACGTCTCGATCCAGTTCTAGGAGTTTCAGTCTAGCTTAAGTTGAGCTAAATGCGTTCGCATTGCACATTTCAAATCCGATTGAGAAGTGGAGCTAGATTGAAATGTGTAGTGCGAATGGGGTATAACCATCGAGAGAGAAGGCCTCTGCGATGAGACGTAATACATTGTTACATCATCATATTTAGGGCATTGTTATTCGTATTTCTACCAATAACAACCATAAATTTGCCCTAACTATGATGATGTAACAATGTTTTACTTTTCATCGCAGAGGCCTTCTCTCTCGGTGGTTATGCTCAAACTCGCATGGCTTGCAAGTCGGACGTTCCGCACCTACAATTTCTCCGCGGAAAAAAAAATAAATTGTATAGCGTCTCCTTTTCTCTGGACTAGAGGAACGGCCTCACTTAGCAATAAGGAGGAGGAGCAGGAAACAAGCCCCCACCCCAAAGGAGAGAACATAATATGAAGAAGGCACGAAAACTGACCTGCCTAAACTACACTATCTATCCAAAAGTAATCGGACACTTTCGATTTTAGACGTTTTGTCGAATATTTAGAAAAATACTAGACGAATTATCCTGAAACTTCAGAGGAATAAAGAGCATGTTACATATCACATATTTCATCAAAAGCTCTTCACTATTACAGTAATCCGACCTTTTCCATATTTAGGGGGGGGGAGTTCGTCTACCTCCGACTAGTAAACGATTAGATGCATGCTCACGGGGCATGACGGGTTTGTACAGGGTGTCCGGGCGCCTGTAAAGGCTCATCAGTTGACATCTGTGCGAGACGTACTGTAATCCGCGCAACGGTCTCAATGCCGCGACGACGACAACAACAATCGTTCACGACTTTGAACGAGGTCGGATTATTGGCCTCTCAGAGGCTGGATGGTCAATTAACACGCCTTTAAGGATGAGGCACTCTTCAACACCAGGACCAGATCATCGGCATATGCCAAAATTTTCCCTTACACTGTCTCATTCTGTATCCTATAGCCCCCATAACGACGGAGAAGAAACCACCGCGCGGATAACTATCTCACTGTAGAGAACGTATAACAGTGGAGAGATGGGACACCCCTGACGAACTTCACGTTGGAGGTGAACTTAATCTGCAAGTGATCATTGATGTTAATTTTAGTCGTCGCCTCAGCATAAAGAAAACTGATACAACCAATGAAGCTCCGTGTAAAGCCTAATCTACCCATTACAGACCACAAAAGAGACCTATCCACAGAATCAAATGCTGATCGAGCCAAGAAAGACTACCGGAATATTATGCAGACCAGGCTCTTGAGCCGGGATATTATTATCCTGTACATATCGCCAAGGGACACCACATGTCTGCTCCTTACCTAAACAAAGAGGCAAAAGTTTCTGTAAAAGACTGGCCAAAGATCTGAACATCAGCAACTTATAATCTGTATTCAGAAAGGAGATCGTTAAAGGAGCGCGGATCTTCCTTTCTCTTAACTAGAATATTGAAGACAATACTACTCTCAGGAATGTCCAAAGGAAGTCCACCACTATTTCACTACCTTACAATAGTCAGCTCATAAAAGGTTTAAACTCGGTTTTCAAAGCTCAATCGACAATCGAACAGTGAAATGAAAAGAAAGACGCGAGTGGTCCAGGAGCCAAGCTCACTTTGCACGCTCGTCCAAAGAGTAAACCAGAGGAGTTACACTGAACTGGGTGAGAAGCCTGGTGAACCTCTTAAGTCCTCCAGAGAAGAAGTCCTCAGAAGGGACGAGAGTCAGATTGTAGATTGACGAATAGAGTCCCCAAAAATCAGCAGGATCCAAAAGATCCAATAGTTGGGGAAGGCGGCCTTGTTAACGTCATCAATGCAGATATCCAGCATATGGCGCGGTGTTCGAAACCTGAGGGGATTCTTTACAACGAGTGGATGGTCCAGAATACCAGAAACCAGGGTGTTTTCATGATTCTCCATCTTGGGTAGCATGTTCTTCATAAATGTCTGGACAAAGGTGCCTATGTGGGTCATCCCCAAATCGTCATAGATAGAGTGGTTGTTGGCAACTCTTCTGTCAAGTTGGGCAATGGATCGGAGAGCAACATTTTGGAAGGTCTGGAGATCCTTCCACCTAGATTTGCAAATAGAAGCCCAAGCAGGCATTCTATGAAGCAAAATAGTACGAATCACAACCTTCTATATCAAGAGTTTGTTATCTACACCAAGAGCGCTGTTTCGCCCCAGAAGTGCAATCAAACTGAACTTCTTCTTTGCCTTGTTGAGCGTATATTGGACTTGGTCGTTCCAGTTTAGTTTGGAATCGATCATGACACCAAGATATTTATTTATAGCTTTTTTACCACCCAAGTTTCTTGCCAAATAAGAAGAGGGGCTTTGGCAACACCACCTCCACAGAAGGCCGAAGGACGATCCTATGACGTCACTATTCTAAGTCATAGAGCACCTCTCTCTGACTTCAGTAGCATTTTCTGAATAATTAGTTCAGGGATTTTTTTTTCAAATTTTTTTTTCAGTCATGAAACTTTGAGATTTTTATTTTTCAAAAAATAAAATTTAATAAGAAAAACAGATAGTTTGAATTTTCATTGACCATTTCTCCATTATTTTTTGAATTTATTTAAAAATTAATCAAAACAATTTTCAATCATTATGAATTTTATATTAAAACCGATTCTATTACAATGATACTACTTTGTACTAAAAAATACAAAGCATAATTTCTTATTATAAAATTTAGCATAATTATATCTAGTCTCTAGCAATTTTAACTTATAAGTTATTTAAAAGTTGATTTTGTAAATATTTATTAAAATTTGATAATTTTTAAATTTTTACATTTTCATTGTAATTAACATTCAAAAATATTTGAAATCATAAGTAAACATTCTTAAATTAGTGTTCAAGATATTTTATTAAATACAGTATTTAAAATTTTTTTTACAAGTTTGGGAAAAAAAAAATTAATGTTTCAATGTTTCCAATTTTCTTTTGTTATTACATTTCAGAACATCATTTTCTTTTGAACATAAATTTTTTAAGATTATATTAGTTGAAATCCAAATAACTTTTTTTAATATTGTTTCACTATCATGATTTTGTTCACACATTTCAAAATTTAACATCATATTCTTTGACTGGAGAATGTTGAAAACTAATTTTGTTATCAGATTCCTTTGATTCGAAGACTTGTAAAAATAATCATAATGCTCTGAATACATTTTTTCAATTATAACATAAGTAAACATTACAGCATTTACTACTGAAATATCAGGACATAACAAGCCCCCTCTATCAAGACTCTTAATAACACTATAATTGCTATCATTAGTGCTTTGAGACTCTTAGGTTAAATTTTCTCTACAAAAATTACATTTTGTTTTCTTTAAAATAGAATAACATACATATCCACCCAAGTAAGTAATCACTGGCAGATAACTCTGCTTTTGCAATATTTCAGAATCATCAATATTGAGAGAAAAAGGAAATTCGATGGGTTCTAGCTCAGAAAAACTGTCATCATATTCCAAACTGTTTAACAAAATTCTTTCATTTTGTATAAACAATTCCAAGTGAACACTTGATTGAATACGTAACTTTTTCTCGCATTCAAAAATTTGTCTCATCGAGATATGATATTGACCCCCAGCTAACTGTCTATATTGGCCAAATCTTTCTTCCAGGGAATCTGTCTGGATTTTATCTGGGAGTAAGTACTGCATTTCCAGTTTATCATGACAGTATCTACATAGTTCAATAATTCCATATGTAGTCTGTTTAAGAGCTTCATGGGTCTCTTTTGAAAATCCACCAGTAGTACATTTCATCTCTTTCCAAGCATCTAACCAGTCTAGAAATTGATATAAAAATATTAATTTATCATCAGTATGAGAAAATGTTAAAGGTTCTGCATAAATGTTGCGCTTCCTAATACCTTTGAAAGGAGTCTTTACATTCATAATATCCCACCATTTTATTATAATAGCTAAGAATTCTGCGGTATCTGCATAATGAGATTTTTCACCAAATTGTTCCAGCCCATTTATTACAAAATTATTAAATAGCTTCAACACAAGCTTGACATTTTGCCTTTCAAGGTTTGAAGGAAATAAAGATTTTAAAGTCAGTCCATATGCATATTTTAATGTAGATTCACATTCTATACTGTGCAAATGGCGAAGGGAATTAAATCTGGCAGTAAGGAAAGATACACTAGTATTTGTTTTTCCAAAAGGTGGATAATAAAGACATTTGCCTTCATTACGTTGATTTATCCAGTTGTTTCTAATATTTTTCAATAAAAAATAAAGTACAGAATCAAGTATGTAAAATAATGGTCGCTTTTCATCAGCAGGATGAGAGTATACAGATGATTGTTTTGGAGGGTTGCTGAAGTGAGACATGGCTTTGCGATTTATGGCATTATTATCAGTGACTATGCAAATTATTTGAAATCCAATTTCTTCTAGAGAAATCACAATCTTCTTAATTATTGAAAATAGCAAGTTAAAATTAAAACTACATATGGGTAATATATGAGCCACTTCCTTGAATGTTGATAAAAGGCTTGATAACATAAAAACATATGCACTTGTAGCGACGCCCTTTCCATCTGCTGCTGCTCCTACAATGTTACCAGCTTTATAATCCATGTAGGATTTAATGTGTACTTCATCAATCATTAGTATGCATTTTTTATCTTCATTACTGAGATAAGGATATTTGTGCTTAACAAACATTAAAAAATGTTCATCAGTTTGTTCCAAAATAGGTGATACAGGTAAACTTGAACAAATAGTCCTTAAAGTGCATGGATGAGGAAGAATTATTAGTCCACTTTGTCGAAGAAATTTATTAGCATGAGGAGAAATAGAACAAAATATTGAAGTTATAATAAGAAAATCAGAAGAATATTTTAAATTATTCTTAGGCAATGATAATAGGTTGAGTTGTTCAATTAAAAAATTTATATTACTTTGAGTTTTTTCTGAACTGATGGAGACTAAGATTTCTTTGATAACTGCAATTTTTTCAAATACTATTTTTTCACAGTTATTATTGGCATATTGTAATTTACCTAGCTCAGCAAATATGACTTCAATATTTTGAAATGATTCAAGCTTAGTGGGAAAGAGTAATGTTCCCAGCCTTTTAAGTTCAACATTCTTTTGGAAAACATGCACTTGCAAAGACTGTTCAATCTTAATGGAACACAAAATATGAGGTTCAGGATCCAGTAACACATGAATAAAGCATAAACATTCTGATGTGTGTATGTAAGTCCAAGGAGAAGGAATGCCAAATTTCAAAATGCAGTTTTTTACATCATTTAGAGAAGAAATTCTTCGTTCACTGTCATAGTTTTCCTTTTCTTTCAAACTAATTTCAATAGCAGACTTCAGTTGCTGATTTTCAAGAGCCAACTTTTTAGAGTTTGGTGAAGTTCTCTGCGTAGTATTTTTAATGCAATGCGATGGATAATTAGGAAAGATAGAAGGTATGCTACCGCTTTTAAGTCTTCGTACTTTTAATGGTGCAGAAATTAAAGATCCAGTCTTCTCATCATAGGCCGTAGTTTCAGCAAGAAAATCTGATTCTTTGAAATGAAGTTCACATATCTAGAGAATAGTAATTACTTTATTAAAAAAGTAATACATACTTATTGTAAAAACATAAAATAACATCATGCATAAAACTATTGATTTAACTGGCTAACAAACTTTTAAAAGTAAAAGAGTGCAAATCTAAGTAAGATAATTATAGATAACTTTGCATTAACTGTCATCAGTTCATGCATTATAATATTCTGAGTATTACAATAAGATGCTCTTTATAATACTCATTAAATAATATTCATATTAAAAACATTTGCTTCTCAACTTCAATATAAAAATTAAACTTAAAGAAAAAAGTAATTTAAAAGGCTAAATGGATTTTTAATGTTGTGTATGAATTAACATATTGATAAACTGAAACAGTGTTTAGTATAAGGAATTCCTTATATCAAGCCAGGATTGATAGCTTAATTTTTACAATCTCATGTGATTAAAATTGATTTTCCGGTCAGTAAATTATTTCCAATAGCAAAATGAATTGATATACTGATCATAAATCCATTTAGCCATTTAAATTCCTTTAGTTTGATTAGGTTTAATTTTCGAAGTTGAAAAGCAAATGTATTCGATATTCAACTGTAATCCTGGCTCATATTCAAAATAAAAACCCTTAATATCCCTAATATTTTCTTTGAAAATGTCTTACTTAAAATGTCAAGGTAATATAGGCTACAGTTATAGGCACAGAACTCATATAATTAAAATCTTCATAATATCAATGAGGGAACTAGTCTAAAGTCGAAAAAATTATATAATACTTACTTTGTTATTTGAAGTAGGTGTAAAATCTTTTCTTTGAATTGCAGCTAGCCATTTCTTACGCAGAGTTTCTTCTTGGGTAAAAGAAAATACACTAACTTTCGGGCCTGTCGGATAATTTCCTTTGCAAGAAGGAACGCAACACCGATTAGGCATATTTCTCCAGCGTGCTGGTTCTAATGCACTCTTATAATTTAAAAAAAAAATTATATTATGCCTGAACTTACACACAACAGTATGGCTAAAGCTGTGAATAAATTCACAAATGAATTTCGCTGATATATAGTTCAGATTTAACTTGGAAAGTATAGCACGTGCGAGAAAGGAAAAAAAAAGCGGCCGGTCGAACTAGAGCACGCGGTTCGAAGAGAAAACTGTTATGACTTCGATTAATGACGTAGCTGATCACGTGTCAGGATCGTCCTTCGGCCTTCTGTGGAGGTGGTGTTGGCTTTGGAGGGTTTTTGCATTTGCGAGTGATAAACATGACCTTGCACTTTTTGACATTCAGCTTTAATCGCCACTTAGTGAACCAGCTCTCGCACTGATGTAAAGCTTTTTGTAGTCGAGTGATGACATGTGCTGGGTTTCTTGCCCAGGTCATGATGGAACCGTCGTCAGCAAACATGTGAAGATTACACTTTGCAAACTTGGGGAAGTCATGGATAAAGAAGTTGAATAAGGCTGACCCCAAGACAGAGCCTTGGGCTACACCAGCATTAACATCGCAGGGTTCAGACAAGGAGTCCCCAACCTTAACACGAAAAGTCCTCTTTGACAGGAAGGAGCGAACCAGAGCAATTAGATCGTCAGGGAAACCGTAGGTAATCATTTTGTAAATGAGCCCATCATGCCAGACTTGATCAAAGGCCTTTTGAACGTCAAGAAAGATGATACCACCAAACAGAAGATTGAGAGGACCGTTTAAATCAGCAACGAGCCTCCATAAATGAAGCTGACAAGAGTGGCCTGGACGGAAGCCAAATTGCTCACTACGAATGCTCACTCAAAGACCTTCGAAAGCATGGGCAACAAGCTAATGGGCCTATAATCCAGTCATTCCTAAACTTGTGGGAAGAGCAGGATCCAGTCCAAGTTTAGGAATGGTGATGATGACAGAGTCCTTCCAGGAACTAGGGAAATGGTCGCTAAGCCAGCAGTCATTCATGACCTTAGTGATGATGCAGATAACACTGGGAGGCAAATTCTTGAGAGCACTGTTGGTAATGGTGTCGATGCTGGCCGCCTTTTTGCTTTTCAGGCGCTTTATGATGTCGAATATCTCAGGGGTGACAATGACATCAGGAGAGCCAAGAGCGCGCTGTGTGTGGCCTTACCTAACACACACGTCCTTGACCTCACGAGTGATATTGACCAGATCATCCTCTTTGGGCGTAGAGAATTGGCTCATCAGTGAATCGGCGATAATTTGTGCTTTGTCCTGGTCATTGCTAACGAAATCGCCACCCTCTGTAAGCAGAGGAGGAAGAACAATAGTCCTGTTGCTTTTAAGGGCCCTGACCATACTCCAGAGAGAGTTATCATGGACGGACAGACTTATACAGAAAGCCCTTACCATCCAGACAAGGCCTAGCTAAAACACCCTCCACCAAATATCGACGACGGAAATTCTTCCAACACAGACGATCAAATTCCATTTTCAGGAAAAAACCAAGCAAGTGATACAACTTCACCCACAACGTCGAAGTCGAGCTAGCTCATATTAAGCTGTGTTCACGACAAAACAAAACAAATACTCCAATCGGGCCTCAACAGGAAAAGGACACATAAATCTAACGATGTGGAAATCGTTTATAATATCAGAAAGGAAAACCTTCTGACCTCCCCCCCCCCTAAATGCCGTTAGCAAGGGAACACGCAAAAAATAGATGCTCAAAAGTCTCAACATCCCCCACACTCAGTACACAATGGATGGTAAGGGCTTTGTGTATGTATTTCCGGATTCGATTTCTGGTCTAAACTACCAACTATGGAGTAGAGCATTTGTGTATACCAATCCATGGGCCAACTTCCAAGACACATCAGAAATCGAAGCTCCCATACAGCCCAAATCTACTCTTTTCCAAACGTCTGCCCACGGCAAAAGAGGAAATTGGCGTACCACCTAGGAGTCGGAAGCACCAAGAAAACGCTGATGAACTTTAAAATCAGGCGCAGCCAAACCAGAAGCAGCTATAAAGAACCGCCCAATCTTAATCCATTCACACTTTTCTACCAGATAGAAAGGCACGGCCACCCTATGCGCATATAAATTACTCGCCAAATGAGGATACCTACTACGAAGAAACATCCAAAAAACAAGATGACATATGCTAACGAGGATGATGGACAATCCCTCTCCAGACCATCAAAAAAATGCCGAAGAAAGGCAGCCCTTGCGACCGCAGCTACTGACGGAACCTGCATGCCGCCAGAAACTACAGGCCCATACGTAACAACACGAGCCACTGGCTCGTTCCTATGCCCAACACCCCAAAGAAAATCAAAAAATACTTTGGTAAGCCCTGCCACCAAAGTTGGCTGCGGAAGGAAGACCATCGCTGTAAAAGCGAGAAGAGGAAAAATATGAACATAATGAATGCTTGCTTTTAATCGCTATGAAAATTTGTACATGGCCAACCTTATCAAATGATCAGAAACTTTCTGAAATACCGCCGACCATGCTAACTCAGCCATGGTCCTGAAAAAAGAAAGCGGAAAGCCAGTTACCACCATGTGGTCGATGGACCAATCAATGGGAAACTTATCCAAACTGCCCCGAAAAGAACTGATGCCCTGTGTCGGGCAAACCTCCTTGGAAGGAGGGCTAGAGGAGGGTAAACCCTTTTCCTTTCCCAAGATCTTCGATTTTACCACACCCCTTCCGTTCATCCTTCTTCTTTCATCTTTGTAATTCACGTTTTTATGAATTCTTTTTCATCTGATCTTTTAAACTTTTGTCCCATAAAATGTGGGTTTTTAAACTTTTTGCCGGGCGCAAAATGGCCATAGCAGCCGACGCACTAAAATTTCAATCAACCAACCATTATACCTTCGATACCTGTGCCTGCTGGGATAGCGGTGTCAAAGATGGCGATAACACTAAAGACGGCACAGCAGAGTTCTCAGCTTCCGGTGAACGATCAACCGCCTCAGAAACCATTTGTTGAACATCACCAGAAGAGACATCCATAGGAGGAGCACACATCTGTCTCCCCACAACTGGCGGACAGGAAACCGAAGAAAAGCGATCCTCATCCTCAGACCCAAGCTGCTCCAACAAGGACAAACTCTCCATAAAGGGAGCCCGGTTCTCAGATCTATATTCTTTAGAACCAATGACTCCACAATCAATTCAGACGAACAAACCAGAACTCCCTTCACCCACCATCTCCGTCAAAACACGATTTCCGGACACCAATTCAACAGAATCCGCTTTCTCCGGAATCACCACATTACAAACGGTCTGCAATGACTGAGAGGGAGAAATCAAAGCCTCCATCGACTCCACATCCTCAGATGCATCTGGTAAAACTGACAACTGTCCATTGCCATCAGCACCAGAACCAGCAGGACTAAACCACCTCAGGCTCACTCCTATTTTTTTCAGGGATGCACGAGAGACAGAATCACCCATCTCTACACCGTCGCTGTCGCTTTCTATTCTACGTTTAGCAGAAGACTCTACCACCTCCATCGGCCTCTCTCCATATGAATCCCAACACCCGTACATCTGAAGAAGCGGCCACATCTGAGCCTCCTGGGCCCACACTACGCGCTGGCAACGCCTCCTCATCAAAAGCCAAAGTCCCTTGCACCACTTCGGAAAAGGATAAACCCTCATCCGCACACCTATTGACCGGGCACGCCTCCTTCAAATGGCCGACCCGAGAGCATGCAGTCCTTCAGATGTGTTCACCTGAGCATATCGGGAAAGCTTTCTTATTCTTGCACCTGGCCGCCGTGTGCCCAAACTCGGAACAATTATAGCACCTTGTTATGGGCACATATTCCGATACACTTATTCTGAACAGATTGTGCACTACCTTCCCATTCTTAATTAAAGCATTGAAGGTCGCAGGACCCACCTCCGCCACAAAGTTCTCCTTTCTCGGGTTCCTGCATTTGCGTTTCGTCAGTACGCTTATTGTTTTGTTTTCCGCCGTTTGTTCCCCGAATATAGTCGGGTTATCTTCTACGATTTCTTTTTCGAATTCAGCCAGACTCAATCCCGCGTCGACCCCAGTAAACAGCATCATCGGTGCTCGTTTCTGCAGGGGTTTAATGGTGTATTTTTCTCGCAGTTTATTATTCACTGCTTCCTTCTGGTCTTTGTTGTCAGTTTCCACCATTATTCTCTACCTAGTGAGGCTGATTGCCTGCAGTCCGGCCTGCTGCAGTTGCTTAGGCAGAGCTTCTCGTAGCAAGACTTTAGCATCCGGAATGGGGTGCAAGCCTCTGTCTGGATGATAGTGCGATCAAGCCTAGAGGTCGGTTGACTGCCTGCTGGCAACATTTTTCCCGTCCTTTAGTCACATCTGAGGCAAAGGAGACGCGTCCAGCCGTAGGAAGGGGGCGGGGGTAGCTAGTGCTGATGCTTGCTCAGAGGCAGTCATTTTGGGTAGCGAGACTGCAGGTGGAGTATTGGATTGCTGAGCGTGGGGAGATTGAGTCTGGCCTTAGTCGGACCTCAAGGGCTTCGCAAGCGTTTTCAAGAGCATTGGTTTTGTTCTGACTCTTCTCGCGGTCAGTGGTTAGCTGAAGGTTCTCCACCGTCAACGAGGAAAGCCGACTGTTTAACACTGAAAATAGTTTCCATAAAGTCTCAGTGTTGTCTGTAACAATTGATTGTTCCGTTCTTGTGAAAGTCAACTTATTGGAGTGTTTAGACACTGCCTTTTTTATGGCATCCATTGCCTCAAACACCCGGTTCATGATGGTTTCTGCTGACGCCTGTATTAGAAAGCCATTGTACCCATCCGCCAGATCCGATTGTGCACTAGCACCAGTATCTGTTTGGGAGTTGGCCGAAGGATCAGGACGGGTCGCTCCCTTCACTGTTTCGTTAGTAGGGCCCGTTGCCCGCCCATCCTCAGAATGCCGGGTGACTTTGACGATGATGCTGGTCATTTGGCCCTCTCCGACCCCCTCGTTTTGTAAAAACCTCCCTCAAGCAGGCAATTTGAGCCTCTTGCAGGATTGACTGGACCTTTCCTATGGTCTCCTCATTCGAAACAGTGCCCATTTTTCGTGTTTTGCACCAGTTTACGAGTTCAGTCTGTAACTTAGATTTTATGGTTTTTAATATATCCTGCCAGCGCTTTATAAACTTGTTTTTAGTCTGGCTCTGCAATAACTTGCTGCCAGGCAGCACCCAGTCCCAGTCTACACCTTCAACATCGCTCATGGTGAGATTCGAGAAGGAACCAAAAAAATATCTGTACAATTACACACAAGAACCCATGGGGTAGTCAAAAAGGAATAAAACTTAAAAAAAAACAATATTATTTTAAAACCATGTTATATAATACCAGTAATTGCTAGCTATAAAATATGTACAATTAGTTGTATGTGTGTAAGTATTTTTTTAATAATAAAAATGGAGAGAGCCCGAAAATAAAACAGGGCCGAGGGATTAGTCAACGTGACTAATCAGCAGAAGGAGGGGGAGGAAAACATGGTGAACGTGACCCAGGGCTGTGGAGTCGCTGGACATGGGGTCGTCGGTCGTAGATTCGCCGGGAGTGGAGTCGCCAGCGTCAGAATTCCGCGAGAACAAAACAGAGGAAACAACTAACAGTGCAGCCGCTTAATATAACTCAAAATATTCTCCTCTTTCATACTATTCTGTCAGTCTTTCTAACTTTTTGTTAAGTTTGACGTATTTAGAATTGGCAGGAGGTGCTGAAGCCCCTCCTTCAGCTGCTCCTCTTTTAATTCACCAATAGACTGCTGATAAATAAGCACACTTATAAACTCAGCACGAGCTTTACCTGCAGCAGTTTGTGATTTGTGGTCCTCACTTCAAAGTTTCGATAATGATTCCACAATTCACATTTAAAGATCGTATTTTCGCACACCCATGTAACTAACACGTAATCTAAAAAATTTACCAACTCAACAATCTGCAGTAGTTCGTTGGCCATGATTTCCAACCATGCATTATCTATCTCATAAAAAGTAAAAATAATAAACACTATAGAAAACAACGATCATCGTGAGAAAATCGTTGAAGGCATGTTAACGTTAATTAAATAGTTTTATATTTGTCAAATGATTAAACGTATAGTAAACATTGGAAACAAAATCTAAGATTCAAGGAGAACAAAAGCAAAAAGTACAATGACTTTTGAATAAGATATTGGGGCACTTGAAAATAAGATATTTTGGGTTACACAAAGCGGCTGCACTGTTAGTTGTTTCCTCTGTTTTGTTCTCGTGAAATTCTGACGCTGGCGACTCCACGCCCGGGGAATCTACGACCAACGACTCCACTCACGGGCGACTCCACAGCCCTATATACCTTATGAGTCAGACCCGGACCTGGGGGCCATTGAAGTGGAAAATCAAAAAAGATAAATTAACTTATTCGAAAATAAGTTAAATGAATAAATAAATACAGAAGGATTGCAAATGGAAATCCCAGTAAATAAATAAAAACTGTAGACAACGAAATTTGCGAAAATGAATACTAAGGCAAAGGTATTCTCAAAATTAGTTATTCGGGTGAAACCCGAGTGAATATTAATTTGATGATAAAGAAATAATAAAGGCAGGAAACATTTACCAAAACATTGGCTAAACAAACTGAAAATTAACGATAAAAGGAAATAAAAGCACTAATCAACCTTGTCTTAAAGAAAACAAAAAAAAAACAAGCAAAAAGCTTAGACACCGATACGTGGCAGGCCTACCCACGTAAAAAAGGGGAACCGGACATTTGCTCCTAACTGCTTATACTGCTTCAGTATCCTTCTTGTTCAGAATGTAATTAATACTATAAAAGAAATACGACAAACTGATCACATACTGGAAATTAAATTTTTATTAAGTAAAAGGTAAAAAATAACAAATATAATGGTGTAGGACTTTCATTTCAATCTGATAGCATGGCCTATACCGTTTAAGAATTCTGGCAATGTCTTCCGACGGTTCACATACTACAAGCACAGGGTCTTAAGCCGCCGCTGATGATCTTGCTCGGCGCGTCTAATTCGCTTTTGTGGAGGTTTACCGCGAAATGTACTCAAGAAAGAATCTTCGACTAAACTCTGATCTTTCCGTATATCTTCCAAATGGTTGGATGTGCATGCCCACCAAATTATTAAACGAAGAATGCCAACACTCGCAAAAATTATTTGTTCGATCCTCGTCATCGGGAGAATTGTACCGTCGAGCTGAAGTGGAGACTGGGCCGGGCGATAGCCTTGCACATACGTGCTAGTGAAATAGTCCAGCAAATCCTGGAGTCCTTCAAAGTCAGGCACATTTCGCGAAAGATAGCCGAAAAAACGAAGATACGTCAGGGAGAAGACCATTGGCGGAGGAGAGAGGCCAATTCGAAAGCTGATAAGCGAACGCACAGCGCAGAATCGGCCCAGGATCCATTCAGGGGAAATAAAAGGAGAGGAACGGAAAGGAAGAGGGGGAGAGACAATAGTGAGCATCCGGTGACAATTGGACAGAAGGCAGCTAGGACCAACCAAAGGACATGGCTCTTGATAAAAGACGGTGAATATGGACCAAGGACGGAGAAACGTAAGAAGCACAAATTTTCTAAGTCATTGAATGTGATAACTACCTGTAGCCTTCAGAAGTCCGTGGAAGATAGTCTCCGAGCCCGCCCGATTGCGAAAGGA
>JAHWFO010017072.1:1290304-1301953 GCA_023313115.1 Rhysida immarginata
AGAAGTCCGTGGAAGATAGTCTCCGAGCCCGCCCGATTGCGAAAGGAGGTCCGCCTATCCGTGAACCATCGTCGCCCACCGTAGACAGAAGAACGAGAGACAGACCACAGCCGTTTCGCCTGAGGCATGTTGGAAGCCGGCAATCTCCGCAGGCCGACGAGGTGCTCCGTCAAAGGAAAAGGCCGTCCCGCCCGCCTGCCTGCCGAAAGCAAGGATGGATATAGACGTTCCCGAGATGTGAAAGAGGACATTGCTTCCCAAGCTGATATCGACGTCCGACGTTCCGTAAATCCGTACCCCACCCCAGGCACGCGAACGGTGCTGTTGCAAGCCATACCCGAGACGACAGGCTGTTTGGCAGATAAGGAGTCCTGTGATGACCTCGCTGACCAAGTAACCACTGCCGTAGAGGACGAGATTTCGCCGGCGCTCTCCATATCTTCTCCGCCAGGATACAACGCAGACGACCCTACCCGCCCCCATACCGAACACGACTCTCTCCCGTGGAGGCTGGAGGCTTTGGAGGTGGTACTCCCCATTACCAGTATAGCCGGCAGTATTGTCCGCGTTGGACTTTGGAGCAGCTTCCTCTGGTAATATTAGTAACGGGTTAAGATTTGTATGCCATTGCTTTGTGTATCCGTTTGATAGAATACTTACCTGTCTCGTCATAGTTCTAATCTATTCTATTTCTTACAGTCTCCTCTTCACGGTCGATTTACCCTGAGTGGTTGCCGCTGTCCGAGATTGCGGTATCCAATGAGACAAACCTTCTTCCCACGTGGTCAGAGGTCTTCTTACGTCGACTTAACCCCAAGCCACTGCTCTCCAGCGAAAACCTTGCAAGTCCTGGATATAGACTGAACCGTGCGGATACGAACCCTTGGATTGACAGAAGATATTTGCTATTCATTTATTATGATTATTTATTTGGCAAACCGCCACACTTTGTATCGTAACTGTTACGATTAATTAAATTTATCTTATCTCATTCACCACCTTGTCCCGCTCTGTTCTTTCAAGCAAAAATCCCTGACAATTACTCCCATTTCTTGTAAAATACGCTGAGTGAGTATATTATTATGACCACCTGACATGTTTATGCAAATGCGCGCACGGACGTCGCCACAATGTTGCTGGCGGGCCGGACCAATATAAAAATGGAAGCTGAATATAAAAATGGTTCCATTCTTCAACTATGGGTAAACGACGTGATTTAACAGCCTTCGAACGCGGGATGATTGTACTGCTCGGAGCTGTGGAGCGAGTATCAGCGAAACAGCAGCATTCGCGGGGTACTCAAGAGCAGCCGTCGTTAAAGTATTTAAAGACTGGACGGTTAGCCGGAAGACGGGGACTGAACGTTCGCGTTGTGGGCGCCCACGGATGGTTGATGATCTGACAGAACGGAGACTGTCGCGACTGGTAAAGGATAACAGAAGGACAACCTAGGACGATAATAAAGGGACTTGACACTGACGCCATTTTTAGATTCGAATGCGGCCCACATTCTTTAGTGGTAGACCTCTTGTGGTGAAAATTTGAAAAAAAGACGTACAAACACTAAGAGTGGGATATTCAAGCTAGCTTAAAGCAACACATGTTGTTTGTTTTGGATACTATTTTTATTAATAAGTTCTGTTAATAAAAATAATATTCAACATTATAAAGATAAGAGAAAAATTTCATTAAATTTACTAATCTGGAAACTGTCCTTTTTTTAGAAATTTGCAATTTTTTTTAATTTTGCTGAACAAAATTATTTAAATTCATATATACTTTACCTTGTTGCACAGAAATTAAAACTGAAAATTTATCCTGCATAACAGTCCACTGCATCAAAAATATTCAAATAATAAATCTGTTCTCATTTAATTAAGATACAGACAGGGAATGTCTGAAAACTGTGGAGCTGACCTATGTTTGCAGTCAGGGGCCAAAACATTGGATGGATAAAATGTGATGTTTGTGAGGTTTCGTACCATACCAAATGTGCACGATTGAGAGATGCCTTAGCAAAAAAGGCTTCATTCATATACATTTGCTCAGACTTATATAATGGAAAAACAATTTGTAGGTAATTACATTTTCTTAGCATTTAACCTCTTAAGGAAAAAAAATACAGTATACAATAGATAATGATACATCAATCAACAATTTTATTAACACCATTTGTATAATTTGTATACATACATCAAAATAGCTAAAGCAACACAAAATGAAATTAAAGAAACTGGATTCTCCCCGAAAATGAAAATAATTGTAAAAAAAAAAGAGTTGAACATTTCAGAGAATGAAGACAAATTTTTGGAAACTCCAGTTGTTTCTGCCATTCTAAAATTGGAAAGCTTTAAAGATCAAACTGAATACTAGAAGAAGTTTCATCAGTTACTGACTGATAAAACATCTTCAATTGACAATGCAGAAATTCTTTTTTGTGGACGAGATGAATATGCCCTTGCAGAAATATATCTCAAATTACTTTTTGCACAAGTTAGCTTGTCACTTTCATAATGACATCTTCAAGAAAAAGTATGAAAAAACTATATGTTCTTCCAATACACCCAAGAGTTTATCTGAAATAGAAAAACAAGGATTACATCATATGGCTGGTATAATTATTAGGAAAGTATTGCATAAACTAAGAACACAGTGCACTATTACAAAATTTAAGGAACTCGAGAATATATTAACTAGGAAAAAAGATGAGAACCAGAGTTACACTGCAAGCATAGACAGAGGAAAATTAATCTACATATCTGATAAATGTAAAATATTATTTCGGCAGCTACACACAGCCACTTTTTGACAAACCAAATTTAAAAAAAGGAGAGAAAAGGCAACATCCATCATAGAGAAAGATGAAGAATGTCAAAAGAGTTTCACTGATCTTATTTCAAGCGAACGTATTCGTCTCATGTTTCAAAAAACTGTTATTGCTGATTTCATAACCAATCGTGGGATATTATACGGAGGGTTGATTCAGATAAAATGAGACGACTTTAAACGCCGCCTATGACCTTGACGGAATGTGATTTGCATGAATCGTCCACTATTCATGGGGATTAGCTTTGTATACACTTGTTGCTGTTATTTGGGACATTTCGTGCTGAAACATGGCTTCCAAAATCACAGCTTTTTGGGAAGGGTATATGTTTGGCCTTTCCGACGCTAACTTCAGTCTTTCGTGCATTGTGGAATTATGCAAACGAAATGGTATCCAAAGCTACTGTGGGTCGAATAATCAAAAAGAACACATTGCGACCATATAATGAACGTGGACGAGCAGAGAAGCAGACCAGAAACAAGCCCCAGCCAACACGCCCAGCTCAGGTGGTGCGAGAAATCCGGTCTGAAGTGCTAAAAGAAAATCCCCCCACACAGAGGAAGGGTATTTCACAGGCAACAGTCTCCAGAATAATTCATGACAATCTTGGGCTGGAGCGACGTCATAAAGCGCGCGGTCACACAACTGAGTGACTGAACACAACTGAACACTGCCAAGTCATCTGTGGCTTACTACAGGAAGATGGAACAGGAGACGGGCATACGAGTTATTCCCTTCTCTCATGTGCCTGTAAAATCTCTTGACGCATCACCGATGGATTTCTGTGGTTTTGGTCTCCTAAACGACGGCTCGGAAGTCGCCGACCAAGAACCGTTGATGGGCTATGGAAAGTGTGTCAGCAGGTGTGGAACGAACTTCCCATGGAGTCCCTGAAACTCAGCCTACTTCAGTGGAAATTACGGTGCCGGGCGATAGTCCAACAACGTGGTTCTCACATCGAACACAACCGATGATGGCGCCATGGTATTACACCATCGTAACAGAACTGCAAAGTATGAGAGGCAATTGCAGGAAAAAGAAAGGGCTAGATTGCAAAAACAAAATCTATCAAAGAAGGATAAAAACATTAACATTCCTTCACATAGTTTCAGGGCTTCTTTAAAAGCTATTAACAATTTTGTCTTCATTAATGTAATATTTTTAATTTATTTTTAAATACATGTATTTTTAAATTTAAAAATGTACACTTCATTAATACTGAAAAGGCAGTAAAAATTATATTAATAAGTGACTTCAGATATCAGTTTAATATTCTGTTCAAAAATGGGGCTTATTGTTACCTAATACTTGTGTTTCCCGATTTCGGTGCCATGATGTACTTTCGAACAGCATTTAATCGCTTGGTAATTTGACTAAATTGCTGTACTGTCGGATTCTGGTTATTCCCCAAGCATCCTCGTTGCCGACCAAACTCTTGTTCTAAAACATCCTGGTTGAATGCAGTTGCCATCACATATTTCTGTAACAGAAACTAAATGGCTTCTGTTATCCCAAGCACTGAAAAGAAAGTAAAATTACTATTTCAAATTAATAGTGACAAATGTTTTTTTATTTCAATACTCACCACATAACTTAATTGTTTCTAAAGTATTTTCACTCAAGAACATGTTTTCTTTTTCTGTTTTGGTAAACCCGTCACGAGCAACAATTTCTTGCTTCCAATTTAGGATGTCTGCCAAGAATTCATCTGTTAGCCACTGGAAGAAAGAGAAAAGTGTTAGAAGGTTTAATTGTTAGATTATAATTAATTTTAATAAGTATAATCATCTTAGATTTGAGTATGTACTTTTAAGCGCTCATCGTTGATATCTTCATAAGGTCTTAAGTCTGGATTATTTTTCTTTAGGCTCTCTATATGTAAATGGCCATTTAAACAATCAGCAAATCTATTCCCATTTCTGATAAATTTGCATGTTTCTGAAGCATCTTTTCCAACAATTATTTCAATTGCAGAAGCAGTGTTGTTGCTCATTGCTCTAAAAATTCTTCCGACATTCATTTTGGAAAATGATGTTAAATAGATATCATCATGTTTAAGTTTCCAGTTTATTCTATATTCTGATACAAGCATGGTATTGTGTGCGTGCAAAAGGTGATCGAATGTAATTTCCTGTCCACGACGCCACAGTCTTCGTGCTTTGCTCCAGCTATTACGTTGGAAAAATTGATTACGAATAGTTTTTATTGCAAGAGGCAAATCAGCTATGAAGAAAATTGGTCTTTCTTCGTTGATACTCAATGGATTTAAACAGGAATAGAGGAATTGGTCTTTTCACTGTTGCAGAGATTAAAGAATTTTCGGTTAGGGCCAGCACCAGCTGCTACAATACAAAGAATTCTTAATTCTGTTTCTTCCAGCCTTGCTATTTCTTCCCATACAACTTGCATAAGGAAATTGGCAGTCAAGTTGCTGGTTGGGAAATGGGCAAATGCATATTTGAAATCGGATGTTAATCCCCGCACAAACAGTGCCAGCATGTGTGTTGCAACTGTTGGCAATTCATTAGATGAATTTCCTTCCAACATATTAACTTCTTCCTCTATGGAGTTCTTTTCTGTGAACCCTATAATTTCACCAGTGTGTTTATCAAACACAATATTTGATTTAATAACCATTTCATCAATCACAAGTGAAAAATATTTGTTGCAATCTTCTAGTGAATCAAGCTTCGCACATTCTTTCATGTCTTGTAGAACTTCTTTATGAAATCCAGGTGTATGTCGGAAATGAACTCCATGTCTGGTTAGTGTTCGACTCGATGGGTAATTTAATCAGTCCAGTACTGCGCAGAGATTCATAGCAAGAACTGGACTTTGAATGCAGATAAGTGCAGATTTTTAATATTGTTGGATCCCACCGTGTACCAGTGACTGATGTTGCGTTGGAAGCCTTCAGCTGTTCCTGTAACATCAGTTGATGTAAATCATTTTTTCCAATTTCATTGAGGTTTGATTCCAGAATTTTTTCTGGAATTTTTATATATGCAGTTTTCTGATTGGTTAATGGAGATACCATTAGCAAGTGAACTTCTGAATTTGTTTTATTGTTTCCATCTTTTTCAGTGTTACGTTTAGCATTTTCCGCTGTAATTTTGCATGTTCTAGAAGCTCACGGTGATTAAAATAACTGGCGTTTCCTTTTCACAACACTCTCTCTTAGGGCTCTTTTCTTCAGAACTTTTTTGAAGCTTATACAGTATTTATTACATGTTTCAGCTTTCCCAAATGCATAATTATTTCACAATTTTTTGCCCTAACAGTTTGTGTAAGAAAACAATACCTGTAGACTTCAGGGAGATCTTCTTCAGCATGACCGTTGAGATAGGTAAACTCTGGATTTCCAAGGCACAGCTTGAAGAAATCAACTTCATTAATGAGGTCTCTTAGTGTTTCAGAATTATACACAAGTGGTATCTTTAGCTTCAGGAATTCTTCTATAGCATTGGTAACAGGCTTATCCAAAATTTTTATGGTATATGTGCCATAAGCTAACACAGTAATACTTTTAATGGCAGTTACGTTTTGCATTTGATAACAGGTTATGGCACCATCATTTGATATTTGAAGACTCCAGTCGCAAGGCAACAATGAAGGCAGTAAATTTTTCAAAACTGAAAAGCTCTCTTGTACTTTATCTCCATTATTTATGTCCACATTACTGTTTTTAGGTTCAAGAGGAGATTGTTTATCGGATGATAGACCTGGAAGACCTTCAGTTTTCTCTGTTATGGCAAACATATGGGTTGGGATGGACAGTTGGTCATGAGATATGTCATTACTTATATGGCTATTTGATGGATTTTCTGGGATGATAGGTAATATTTGTCCTTGTTGATTCCCAGTTAAAATTTCAACGCAGTAATTTGTAAATGTATCAACATAAGGAAGTGGCATACATTGCATCTCTTGCTGGTCTGGAAGTTGATAATTAATTTTCCTCTTCAGAGATCTTCTAGGCTCTTTGGTAAGAGTTCGCATCTGATAAAAAAATTAGTTAAGGCATCGTTATCTAACGATAAAAGGGTTTTAACATCAAAATGTTACGAGTAGTAGCGGTTCATGACTATAATAAGTGGAGGGACACAAATACAAAATTTCAGGTTCTTAGGCCTTTTCGTACAAAAGTTATAGCTTGATTTGTATTTGGAGCCTCGCGGCCCCTGCCGAGGTCTCAGAGGACTATATCAATTTTAGTGTGTATTAGCTAAAATTTTAAGCAACGCATTATAAATATAAAACATTTCAGGTTTCTGGATTTCTGGTTTTAAATTTATAGCTTGATTTGAGATTGAGGCCGCAAGGTCCCTGCCAAGAGACTTATATAATTTTCAATATAGATTAGCTAAATTTTTAAATATCACACTATGATTAAACAAAATTTCAGGGCCGTAGACCTTTCCGTTCAAATTTTATAGCTTCAATTGTATTTGAGGCCGCCAGGGGGCCCCCGAGGATGATGAGCGACTCCTGGCAGTGGCTATACATGCTGACAGGCTTTCATATTCGGTAGCCGAAGGTGCGCCTGCGTGACTCTCAGCAGATGAGACATTGCCCGGAGGAAGAGGGTATTCTCCATCAGAAGTAGGACAGGGTGTTGATTTTCCTTGTCTGGAGTGTGCTCAGCACTATTTCTCGTGGGAACTATTAAAACCGTGTCCGGAGAGGGCCTTTCCACTCCTTTTTATTCGCTGGCGCCCCCTTTTAGTTGTTAAACCAGATACTTCTTGTGAAACACTAAAACTATCCCTTTGTTCAACAATATCCATCATATTTTCATTCCTTATTTCATCTTCTCGTATGACTTCAATTCCTCTGGAATTATCATTATTGTCAATTAGACAGGGCACATCTCTTTTGGACGCCTGCTGCTCGGCTAAACCAATTAAGATGTTAACATTATCACCAGGCGTTGGGAAATCATTGCTGCTATTCACAGATTCATCAACACCACTATCATGGATGACTGAAGTACCCGGACCTTCATTGACATCTATGATGTTAAACTGGGGAATTAGCTGCGGTGGATTTTCTTCGGAAACAACTGCAGAGAAAAGGGGCCTGCGGTCTTCATTTACTTTCTTTGGGCAAGAGTTGACAACATGGTCATATCTTCCGCAGATCATGCATCGCGTTTCTGAACAGGACGCGATAAGATGATCGGACCCACCGCAACGGAGCATCCCTTCACTATGTTGGCATAATAAAGGCCACCGCGGTAACACCATAAAGCAATGTATTCCGGAATTGGCATGGTCACTTGCATTTTCACTTGAAATACTCCTGCTTTACATCTCGGTTCTTCACTATAAGTAACAGCGCTGGCTTCAATTACCTTCTCAAATTTATTCATCTCCGCCTCCACAAGGACAACAGGGGTTTTTGGATACAAACCTCGTATTACAAAATTCATTCTCCCATCATAGACAGCTTCTACCGCAATTGTAGCATTTGAACACAAAAAGCTACCACTTCTGAAGAAATAAATTTTCATTATGATGTTGAATTGTTAGTAATAAAGAAAGTATATTTACTTTACACTTTTTCAGAGTCAATCACTTCTGAATTACCCTGAAGGACGAGATGAATTGCAGAGGCAGCTGAAGTTGATACAGGCTTCATTATAGAGGGTGATTCAAAAGTTTGTGTGCAGTAGTGCATGGAAACGGTACAGCGCATACATCAATGCACTTTCTGCAGGACGTCTTTGCTGATCGAATAATCCCAGGTGGCATCTGGCCTGCACGCTCGCCGGACCTCAAACCTCTCGATTTCTTCCTTTGGGGTGCTTTGAAAGGTAAAATGTATGCAAACAATCCGCACACTTTGCCTGAGCTAAAGGAGAAATCACAACAGAAATCTCACCTGCCATATAAAGCAGAGTGTTTCACAACATACAATTGCGCGCTAGCCGATGTCGTGAGGCCGTTGGCGGGCACATTTCCGCCTCCAACCAGCCACTGTAGAGTAACTTTTGAATCGTCTCATTCTGAACATGTGATTCAGATAAAGGTAACGCCGTATGATAATTTCTTATCCATTTCGCAGCTCTAGCTGAATCGAAACTATTCTGTAATCTTTTTTTCATGTGCCTGTATCTCTTCCTTTGAAACGTAACAGAAATCGTATAAATCCCTTGGAGTTTGTATTTGACTTTATGGGGGCATTTGAAGGCTAGCTCTGGCAGCTAATCTTTTCAGTGTTCCTCCGTCACTCCGCCCTTCCCATGAGATGTGGCGAAATAGAGCGCCACTCTGCAGAAATTCGGAGAAGAAATCCGGAGTTATTGTCGATAGGAAGATTGAATGGCATCTTTTATCTCGTCGTCAGGGACTGAATATCTCTTAAGGTGCTTTAACTTCTTTGGGAAGTGGTAAAAGTCGCAAGGTGCAAGATTTTTCATCTTCGAACTGTAGGCGCTGCAACACCTCTTGTGTGTGGCGATTGTTTGCGGGCGAGCGTTATCGTGCTGCCGTTGGTGCAGTGCGTAGAAAGAGATGGCGACTATGTCGAAAAGTGAATAGTGCATTACATAGAGGACAAATGTAATTAATAGATACAAAAAGAATTTTGAAAATTGTTAACAAATAAACAAATTACAGCCATAGACGCATTACCTTTCGACCAACCCTCGTATCTTCTCTACATTTATTGAATTTTCTTTTAAAAACTTAATGAGTTCACATTGAAAGGAATAAAAAAACAGCTGTAGAATGTTTAAGACAATCGGATATTACCACAAAATTTATATCTCTTAGGATGCCTTGTCTATCTGAAGAAATGTAACATACAAACGGATGTATTGTGGCTTGGAACTCAAGCTTTAAAAATTAATAACTTCAAAACGTAGCAAAACAGTTTTGAATTTTTTGTATAGTTTTATGAAAGTAGTGTAACATGTTAATAATTTTTTTAACGAAAAAAAAATACCTACCATTTGAGAAATTTGCTTAAATAGAATGTTTATATCAAATTCAAATATTTGCGCATGCGTAATATAATTTTCAAAATTTTATATAGAATCTACATTTTAAAGAGACATATGAAAGATATGTCACCAATCGCATCTTTCTAAGTAAAATACAACCGAAGTTATAGTACTTCATAGAGAAAGCCCTCGCTCAAATTTCGAAAATTTTAAATGTCCGTAACTTCCATAAAAATGAAAAAAAAAAATAATTGGCATTCATTACCAACTCCCTAGGGCAAGTATATATACCAAATATCATTAAAATCCGAGAGGTCAAGTGCCAAAACTATAAAATTTCTGCATGAATTGACGTGGAATTCCCCCAATACATATCCTCTGTCCGACTGATATGGCTTCCTAACTCGAAAACTCGAGGATTTTGGTAGCTATGGCCATTTTTCTCCTCTTCGCAACCTCCGAAGACACCAGAAAGGCATCAGCATATAAAAATGATAATTATGCCGAAGAAATTGTGCCAAACTTTCGACCAATTCAAGATACATTTTCGTTTACATCGAAGCACTTTCGAAAGTTTATGCATCGAAATCCGTAGCGATCTTGAAATGGCGATCACTAATCCTGGCCACCCATCAATTTCAGCCGAAAAACAGGTCATGATAAGCTTGTGGTTGCTGGAAAACCAGGAAAGCTTCAGGTAACATTTTTTTTAATTTAATAAACTTACTACATTCTAAGAAAATTATCTATTATCCGGACAGTAAAGTACAAGAAGCGTTAAAAATTGCTAGTCTTCTATCTTTTTCAATTTTCCTAGGTCTGTTGCAGACCGTTTTGGAATATGCAAAGCGACAACTCACAGAACTTTCTTTAAATTTTGTTATGCTATTCTAAAACTAAATCATAGACACAAAATTATTAAATGGCCATCTACAGAAGAAAGCCAACAAATAAAAATGAGTTTCAGAAGAAAATACGGTTTTCCAGGTATGTTTGGAATTTGAACTTTATTTTAAAATTTTTACTTAAAGTGCGCTATTTGAAAATTAAGTTGCCATCTAAATAAGAATTCCGCTTATGAAAAACCTAATACATTTTCATTAAAATTTCCCTCCCATTAAACTAACGACGACAGGAAACCACAAATCCACAATAATCATTTAATAATACCTCAGATGTACATTTCGAAAGCTATGCTTTCTTCATCAGTGAGTCCACAGTTTCTTGGCTGATTTCTCTTATACTTTCCTGCCATTATTAAGTACCGAAAGGTGCTTTATGCTATCTGTGTGGGGAAACGTGTCTGTCTGTCCGATCGTAACTCTAAGTCCTCCGAGGCTATGAAAGATTTTTAAAATCTGTTTTCGTCAATTGATGGATATGGTTCATGGCACGTGCACAAATGGTACCTTTATTTTCCCGCCAAGCAATTTTCAATGGGAAGTATATTAAGTAATATATCAAACATATCGTAATGACCAGATAGAAGCGGTTACTCATCACTATTTTCGTCAGTCGATGAATATGGTACATTGCACGAACCAGTCAAAAGTATTATCTCAATCGGTTCAATAGCACGTGCACAAATGGTACTTTCACGACCCCACCTAGCAATTTTCAATGGAGAGATATATTAGGTCGTAATGACGAGATAGAAGCGAAAATAAATTACCATTTTCGCCAATTAATAAATATGGATCCAGGAATGAACCATTTTGAAAAGGGTTGAAATCGAAACAATGGCACGTGCTCTAATGGTACCCTTATGACACCCTCAAATATTTTCATTGATAAGATATGGCATGTAATATATCAAACAAATTGGGATGATGTGTCATGAATGAATATAACGTAAATTCATTGACAGTCGAAATTG
>JAHWFO010017072.1:1301963-1344526 GCA_023313115.1 Rhysida immarginata
ACCATTATGGCATGTAATATATCAAACAACTTGGAATCATGTGTCATTAATGAATATAACGTAAAATTAATGATAATCCATACGTGGTTTAATGGTATCGTTTATGGTCCATTAGAATCTTTCAATGTTAACATAGGGCAGTTGAAAAATATGGTTACGCGAATGGCTTTGTTTAGACTTTCGGTACTTGGTTATGTCATTCCTTAATGATTTATTCAATTTAAGAGAGCTTTTTTGGTTTAACCATTGAAATGGTATTAATCTAATTTTGTTTTGCACTATTTAATAGGCATAATTGGGGCAGTTGATGGGACCCACATATACATTCCGCCACCAGAAAAGGCCGTCATTCTATAATCCTACAAGCTGTTTGTGATGACAGCATGCTGTTTTTAGATTGCTATGCAGGAGAAGTAGGATCAGTACACGATTTTTGCGTTTATCGCAGATCGCCTCTCTTTCAAAGTATTAATTGTAATCCAGCAATGTTTCCCAACAGTACTCATCTTGTAGGTGACCCTACTTATCCATTGTCCGGTCATTTGCTAATTTCTTTTCGAGACAACGGTGAACTTGATAGAAAAAAAAAGAAATTTAATGAAGTTTTGTCAGCAGCGAGGTGCACCATAGAGAGGGCCTTTGCATTATTGAAAGGGCGCTTTCGCAGATTAAAATATCTGCACATGAGTAGAATTGACAATATCCCACATGTCATTATTACGTGTTGTGTGCTACACAATATCTGCTTATAAAGACGAGCCACAGAACGAGGATATTCCCGATGTGGAAATTGAATGTCACGGTGTTGAAGGAAGCCGTCAAGCAGGAGAAGAAAAACGAAACTATATAGCAAACATTTTATTTTAAAAATTGATTTTTTATTGGATGAATTCATCCATCATCAACATTGGATTTGTTAGATGGGTCAGGATAATGTAGGTGTTTAAATTATGATTAAAGTTAAAATTTGTGTTAATATAGAGACAAAGCTGATCCAAGCTAGCTAACTACTATTTGTTGATAGCCACAGACAATATTATAATGGAATAACAGTACATTAGGTACAATTTGGGGATAATTTTTTAGACTACTATTCTCTTTCCACTTCAATTTATTCAATAAAATTGAGAAAATCCCAACGAAAAAATAAAAACAGAAAAAATAAAAATAATATTAAAACACACCCACCCCTTCCTTATTTACTGTTCTTGTGGCTAGTTCCATTGTAAATAAGGAAGGGGTGGGTTTTAATATTTTTAATTTTCTGTTTTTATTTTTTCGTTGAGATTTTCTCAATTTTATTGAATAAATTGAAGTGGAAAGAGAATAGTAGTGCATTAGGTAATTGCACTAATGACAATGAGCAGTATGATAAAATAAAAGTACCTGAGATACTGTTATTCCATTCTAATATTTTCTCAGTGGCTTGCAACAAATAAAGTTAATCAGCTAGTTTCGGATTAATTTGTCTCCATTTCATTTATATAATTTTAATCGTTCTCATGTTATTTTATTGTCCCCTCTGTGGGCACTACCTTGACGTGGTGGAGGGGTTTGAGTGCCTCAATGATGCTAAGGGCTATGCTGGGTAGGGGCACCCATGCCAGACAGGCCTTAGCTGAGGAGCCAGACAAAAAGTGTCCGGTCGATTGTGGACCCACCCAGAGGACCGGTGCTTCCAATGGGTACTTCGTATTCGGGGAAAATGGGGTCTTGGTGGTAGCTGAAAGGCTACTCCGAACAACACAACACTTTGGTCCTTCTGAAATGGGAACCTGAAACTAGCCCGTTCAGACTAATCAACTGATCGCGCCTCCTTGGATGTCCGGCTTTAGGGTTAGGCTGTGCCTATATATATCCCCCCCCCTCCCGTATCCCTGGTGCTAATGTATTCAGTGGGTGGGTGGAGAGCCTTTTTCACTCACAAAACACAAAAAGCAGCAGAGAAAAAAGAACTAAAGTGTAAGGATCCGAAGTTTATTGTTTTAGAGGGGGTGGATAGGAGATCTTTGGAGCATATTACCACCTTCTTCATATTCTAGCCAGCAGCTAGCCTGCCTGAAATTGCTTAACTCCATCGATCGACGAGCTGATCGACGAGACAACCAGGCCACGGCCACCCCAGGCTGACATTACAGACCTGAGATAGCGGAAATATATAAATATAAGATTAATTTCTTCGTCAAGTTTATTATTTGCCTATTGTAGAGAATTTTATGTCTTCGTCTTAGTTTTATTTTTAAAGTTTTTAACTTTTGCTGTTTGATTCCTACAATATTTTGTGTAAAAGATTGTTTAAAATTCTAGCTAATTATTTGTAAACAGTAGACATATTAATGGGCGCAAATGACCATAATAATTAACGCACCCTAAAACCAACCAATTATTTTATTATTTTCAAGAAATGAAAATAAAATATGCATATGTTGTTTTATTAAAAGATTTCTTTGTATAAAAAATGCATCCATTTTTTCTTATTTTAATTGGTAATTATTAAATATTAATTAATTAATTAATTATTGAGGTCACTTGATGGTATATTTGGTCAATTTGCTTGGTGGTCGCTATTCTTTGTGGAAAATTGATGAATCTTCTTTAAATATCCAAAATTTTCATATTTCTCTACTTCCGCTTGAAGCATCACAATCCTCTATGGACCATCTATCAATTTTCATAATATGATGTTATCTTCTTTGAAAATGTTTTGAAAACTGCTGTATTGATAATGTTCATAGAGAATTGTGGTACTTAATCAAGTGTATCAACAGCAGCTTTCAAAACATTTTCAAAGAAAACGACGACATATTATGAACATTCATAGACGACCCATAGAAAATTGTGATACTTCAAGGGGAAGTACAGAAATATGAACATTTTGGCTATTTAAAGAAGATTAATCAATTTTCCATAAAGAATAGCGACCACCAAGAAAATTGACCAAATATACCATCAAATTGATATTTTGACGATTACAAAATTAATATTTAATTATTAATTAATTGGATATTCAAAATAATAAATAAATGCATTATAATTTTTCCACTAGTTTCTCCTGTCGCTCTAAAACTTTCAACATTAGTTAGTTCTCAGACTGTCTGCGTTTTCTTTGGTTGATTGTATTGTTGGAGAAGTGGAAGGAGTTTCACTTCTGGGCGACAACCTTATCGGAGTTCGAGTATCATCAGGATTGTCCATGCTTGAACACGTCGCCACAGGAGTTATTTCAGGCTTTCTGAAGCAAACTTGATCCATAATCTAGCACAGAAACGATGAATATTAGTGGCAAACTTAATTTCAGCTTCAGTAGCTATATAAATGGAAATCCCTCCCCACATGCCTGACACCAAAATGAAATCTCCAAATCCTTTCATGCAGAGTGCATGGTTAATTTAAAGGGAAATTGGCTATTAGAAGAGGTTATAAAGGATAACCACAAAACTTTGCCAATATGTAAAATGGATCGTCTTGGAATTTAATTTTGTTAAACCCTGGAAGTGCACTTTGGGTCTCGAAGACCCATAGCATCATATATTTTATATAAGAATAGGAGTTGTAATATTGTAATTAATTGAAAAATAGTAACTCCATTTTAATTAAAGGAAATGGGAATAAATATAAATATTAAAAGCAATTGAAAAATGAAAGTCACCCAATGTTGAGAAATAGAATTTATGAAGTGGACGGATCACAGATGAAACGAAGGTCTTGTGGAGCTTTTTATCTAGATCTGGTTAAAGTAGACTAAACACAGATGAAAAGAAGGTCTTTGGAGAATTGTTACAAGAAAAACGCAGGAAGAAACACAGTAACAGGAAAAGAAGAGCTATGATAAAAGTCCGATGATCAGTAGTTAGTTGATAACAATTTTTATAGGAATGAATAATAATAAACGTTTTCGGGATAGTTTATCTCATCTTCAGTTTGTAAAATTTTTTGAATTTTTTGAAAAGTTTTTTATTATTCATTCCTATAAAAATTGTTATCAACATTCTACTAATCATCGGACTTTTATCATAGCTCTTCTTCTCCTGTTACTGTGTTTCTTCCTGTGTTTTTCTTGTAACAATTCTCCACAGATCTTCTTTTCACCTGTGTTTAGTCTACTTCAACCAGATCTAGATAATAAGCGCCGCAAGACCTTCGTTTCATCTGTGTTCCATCCATTTCATAACTTCTATTTCTCCACATTGGGTGACTTTCATTTTTCAATTGTTTTTAATATTTATTTTTATTTCTATTTCCTTTAATTAAAATGGAATTACCGTTAATAATTATTTCCTTTAATTAGTCACATATTTTAATGTATCAGGTCCAGGGGAAAATTTTTTCGTTTTTGCAAATATTACAACTGGCACTCAAATCAATGCATAAATGAATTTTTTATTCATCGAAATAATCTCCATCATTATCAGCAACCTTCTCCCAACGAGATACTAAATCATAAATTCTTTTCTTATAAAAGTCACGAGTTTTACAGTTAAAAAACACCCCCAGTTCATGGTTTAGCTCTTCTTCTGTCTTGAAGAAGCACTTGTTTCTCAAATGGTTATCGAGAGATCGGAAAAGGTGATAACATGTTGGAGAGATATCGGAGAGTACGGTGGATGAGGTAACACTTCCCAGGCAAGTTTGTTTATTGCCTGAGGGGTCAGCTTTGCCGTATGTGGACGTGCGTTGTCCTGAAGAAAAACAACACCCTTACGTTCGCAAGAGCTGGCTGTTTTTGCTTGATTTTTTCATGTGTACGTTGAAGCTGACCAACATACACGTCTGCTATGATAGTTTATGCTGGATTTTGGAGCTCATAATAGACGATGCCAGCTATTGTCCACCAAACACTCAAGAGAATCATCAAGACGCTCGTCACCAGTTCTAAATTTTTTGAACCATATGCTGTACAAATGTTACGAGCAGCCTCTGCTGCTTTATGGCCAATTTAAAAGCAGACTCGCATTATTGGTGATTTAAGTGCCATTTCAGACGTTTTTTCAAAATAAAATTGAATGTTTTCACTTAGACAAGTGCAAAAGAATGACCAATCATTTCTCTTTAATGTATAAAAAATTTGCATTATTCAAAGCAACCTACAAGAGGATTGTAACTATTCAAAAAGTAAAGGTGGAAAAACGAAAAAACAATGGCTGGACCTGATAACAATGGCTGGAATGTTTTTTTGTGCATTTCACCTTATGTAAATTCCCTGACTGAGAAGTCCCAGCCATTAATTTTAAGAACCCCCAAGAAAAGGGGGGGGGGGCATTGCAATAGTTCCATTACATGATGCAATCGCTCTAGTCTGGTTGTTATAAATAAATAAATCTAAATTCGTATTATAATATGTGTGCATATATGTGACATATTATCGGGTCCAGAAATACATACTCTTTTCAAAATTTCAAATTTTATTATGACAGTAATGTAAGTTATTTATAGTCACCTCGTAATACTCCCAATATTGACGCGCATTCCCCGATGTTGCATTCTTGTCCTTTTTACGCATGTACGTCCTTTTGAGTGCTTTCCATTTTACATCACATTGATCCCTGGACACACAATAATTTTTTTCATTCATTTTTTGGCGATATCTTGCCAAACCTAAAAATAAAATGATTAGCTCAAAAATTAATAGAAATGTTAAGAATTAAATAGTTACTGAACTTTGAAAAAATGAAAAAAAAAAGAACTTGCCTTTTTCTTTGTCATACGTGGATCATTAAACTGATCTTTTTCTTCTACTAAATGTATCAATGCCAAAATGGCCGGTTGGCTCCATGTACATTTATCTGATCAGAGATCAAAACATTATATTAACATATAAATTGATTCGGGTTTCTTGAAGATAAATAGATTTTTGGTGTATATACAGGGCGTTTCTAAAGGTAGTTACAAACAGCTAGGAGAAACCAAAACAAACAGGATTTACCATAGCATGGTGTGTCGGAAGTCAGAACCTTACCATTGTCCGGCTCTGGGGGAGAAAGTGATCACACTGGTAAATTATGATAATGAAAACGCATGACAAAAAGATGTGCATGCATTTAAAATTCCTGATAAAAGGGATAGTCTCACAACATCAATTGCAATCATTAACAAGAGTTCAATCTTCTGATGTGTATCTTTCCATGATCATGTTTATAGTGAAGTTTCACCTATCCTCTCCCTTCAAATCCTTGAAGTTTATAGTGAAATCCTGGGATTGGTGGAGGTGGACCAGTTGTATAGTCTCCCAGGTCGCCATATCTTTCTCCCCTTGACTTCATCTCGTGAGGCGACATGAAGGCACTCGTCTACCCACACCTGTGAATACCAGTGAAGAGCTGGTTGCCCGCATTGGTGTCTCCAGCAAAGAAGTCCGTGAAATGCCAGGACTCTTTGGCAACATACAATGCATGTCATACAGGGTCAATGTTGCGACGATGCAATGCATGCATTGAAATGGCTGGTGGCCACTTTGAGCAGCTTTTGTAAGCGTTGTTTTCACGTGTCAGTAAACTAATTCCTGAGTGGTGTGGTGGGTATTACCCTACTAGACAGAGTGCACAGCAGCACAACAAGAGCGTTTATAATTGTTGCAGCACTACTCCTCCGCATCGAGAGGTCTCAGTCATTCATGGTCTTCCATTATCAGTAGGTATGGTTACCTGATACGGATATTGAAAAGTGGTCTCCTAGGCAGTTGCTTTTTTTTAAATCAGTGGGTAAGAGATAAATAAGGGATGAGGGAGGGCATATAAACCAGGAGATTAGATTATATGGAGAATCTGTGTTCGAGTCGAGTGGGTTTATCATTACGGAAATGCGCCTAATGGCGGAAGATCGCGAGTGCAGGTCATCTGTAGACTTCCTGCCCCCACGACCCTATTGGATAAGAGGGTTTGAAAAGTAAGTAAAATAGGGTAGTGTATTACATATTTGGGACTTCAAAAAACACCTGATGTTTGGGTATCTGCTTACAACTACTTAATCATAAAATGGCACATTTTCGATCTTTTTACCCTGCCTGTTGTCCCTAGCTTGAGAATTATCTATATAATAAAATATAATTATTAACTCATGTAATTTATTATAAATCATTAAATATTTTAAAAATTTATTTCGCTATCGTTAAATGACTATTCGATTTAAAAATAATACCTTCAATAGAAGCGTCGGAAATCACCTCTGCAGGCGCTTCAACACTTCGTACATCTAAACGAAAATTTAATTTCACTAAACACGAAAACCCGGTTTTTACATTAATTCAACTAATGCTATTTTAGATTACCTGCTACCTGCAAATCCTGTGCCCTCCTTGGACCCAGCTGATTCACTATAAAGCTTTGACCTGGCTGATCCGATATAGAGCTTGGACTAGGCTGATTCTGTATGGAGTTTGGACCAAGAGGCCGATTCTGTATGGAATTTGGACCAGGAGGCTGATCCTGTGTTGAGTTTGAACCAGGAGGCTGATTCTGTATGGAGTTTGGACCAGGAGGCTGATCCGGAATCATGCGGCCGTTTAAGCTGCGACTTCTCTATTCTCTTCATATCTGTTCCGTCCTCCTCAGAAAGATCAATATCCTCCAAACCATCCTCCCCTTAGGGATTAGTAGTCAACTCCGAAGCAACACCCCACAAGCAGGGGAGTCAGTCATCGCTGCAGAGAAAGAAGTCCGTACAGTCGGACGCAACGGAGCGACGTCTGCACGACAGCTACCACATTCGTGCCCGAAGCGTTTGCATCGATCCCAACGGATGCACGATGCTATCAAGTGATCCGCGAACCGCATCGAAAACCCTTCCGCACTTTATTTGGCGCGCTGATCTTCCTCCTTCCGGTTTTACGCAATCCTCATTTCTCTGCATATATTGGCCAATGTATAATTTAAATCATAAAACTTATAGGAGAATTTTTAGAAATAGTCGTTATTTATTTTAAATAACAAGGAATGAAACAGATTTAAACCGGTATAATACAAGAAGCCCCGATATCCCGATACGACTATGCTTTTATTTACTTGAACCTTAAGGCGATACACTGCTCTGTTCACTTTTGGAGCATTTTTATAAGGCACAATGGCCGCATCCATCACTGTCAAATTTCGACATCTCTCTTTCTACCATAAGCAATGGAGTGGCCGGAGCAAACCCCCTCACAAAAAAATTTGTGACCCGCCCGCTAACGGGATCACATTTACAACACGAATGCTACCGCATACAAAAAACTCCCGACGTCAGAGAGCAACGGCGTTATCCGCGTGCCTTAGTACCATCTTTTCTATTACTATGGTGAAATTTCCGCCCGCAGACAGAGCCATAGCCTCTATGGCATAATCGTTAAATAAAATTTGGTATACCTTCGAAATTAAAGCTATCGGGCTGACTTGGCTCTGTAGTGATAGCAAAACAAAATGGGGATAATCAAGTATTACCCGACGAGAGTGTGCGGGTTGCCCCTGGCAACCAGTCGAAATGGCTTTACTTAAGCCTAATAAAACATAGGAAACGAAAAACAAAAACGACAAATTAAAATGAGCAACAGACGGTCTCTGCTTACTCACAAGGTGTTCATGTAAAACCTGTATAACGGAGTAACGATTACATAGAAACAAATACAAAGAACACTAACCATCACCAAATTGCGCAAACACACACGCCGATCACAAAGACCAAAAAAACTCCTAAATCCCAAATTAAAACCCCGCCACCACCAAGCCCGTATTAAACAAACACAATCACCATCCCTCATTAAACAAAAAACCCAAAAACAAACAAAACCAAGACAAAACCAAAGAACAAAACCCCCAAAAACCAGAAACAAAATCCCTATCATTAAACCCAAACCCCATCAAATAAAGAAAAATTAAATTAGTATTACCCCAAAGACAAAACCAAACCAATCCAAAAAACCCCAAACCCCCCGTATTTCGTCATTCTAAAACCAACAAGAATAAATTACCCCCACCACACAAAACCAAAACCAAAGAAATAATTTTTTATTAATTTATAAATATATATATCATTATAGCAATCCTCCGAAAAAGAATTCCACAAATAGGTGAAACAAGTCGCCGGCACAAATCAACCGTAATGTCGATCACAGAAATACATGCATCTTCAAGTTATTAAAACAAAACCCGCAAACGTTTCGACATTCAAGTCGACCAAACAAGTCGACCGGCAAGTCACCCAAACAAGTCGACCGTCAAGACACACAAACAAGTTGATCGTCAAGTCACCAATACCAGTCAGCCTGTAAGACACCAAAACAAAACAAGACTTGATCATCAAGTCGCCAAAACAAGTCGACTATAAAATCACCAAGGACTCGACATATAAGTCACCAAGACAGAGCAACATGCCAGTCAACAAGTCATCCGGAAAAATGAACTAGAACACAATCTGCCATCAAAATACATCGACCTTCAAGACACCAAACCTAAGCGATCTACAAAACACCAAACAAGCGACCTTCAAATCCCCAAAATCAACATACAGGTCACCAAAACCAGTCAACATGCAAGTTGGCAAATCCTCAGAAAAAAGTTTACTAGGAAACAATCCAGCAAAAGTGGCATTTTGTAAGTAACGCTTACAAAATGCTACCTAAGATAACAGTCGAATTCGAAACCATAATTTAATATAGATATCAAACCGGTACGAAATCCGGAAAAACATATAAAAAGCCCTTGCCATCCAGACAAGACCTAGCTAGAACACCGCCCACCAAATATCGGCGACGGAAATTTTTCCGACTTAAAGGGTCAAACTCCACTTTCAGAAAAAAGCCCAGCAAGTGATATAACCTCACCCATAAGGTCTCAACATCCCAAACAGTTTTGCGCTGCCTCTCAAGATGAGCACGAGCCAGCACGTATTTAGTTGTATTCACAACAAAACAAAATTAGTACTCCAATCTGGCCTCAACAGGAGAGGGCACATAAATCTAACAATGTGAAAGTCATCTAACCTAAAATATCACAACGGAAAAACTTTTCAAGCCTTTAGCAAGGGAACACGTAAAAATAGATGTTCAGGAGAGGACAAATGCTCATTCACCACGACTCTACAGGTTGCGCCCAGATGTAAATTTTTAAGATATCCAATAAACCTGTCAGGAAAACCCATTTTCTCTAAAATGACCCACAAATGCCTATGAACACAATCAAAGGCTTTCCTCTGGTCTAATCCTAAACGAGCCACCTTTGTCTGATTGGAGAGTGCCTCCAAAGAAATGTACTTCAGCAAAATCGGGTTATCCTGTACAAATATGCCTAGCACACCACAAGACTGTTCTCTCCCAACACAATACAGCAAAAGTTTCTGCAAGCGCGCAGAAAAAACAGCCATGAATAATTTATAATCACTGTTGGTAAGCGATATAGGACGAAAGTCGTCAAAAGAGGCAGGGACATCTTTCTTGGATAGCAAAACTATGATGCCCTCAGAGAAAACCGTTGGAAAACACCTGGATACTTATGCTGAATTAAAAACAACAAGCTCCGGCCCTAACACCTCCCCAACTTCCCCATAGAACTCATAAGGAAGGCTGTCAGGACCCGGAGTCTTATCATGCTTTGTTTTCTGCAAAGCCATAGACAATTCTTCCAAAGTAATCGGCTCGGCCAAGATCTGCGCTTCACCCACAGGAACAGATGGAATTTTGAGAGTTTCCTAACCACTCATCAAAAGTTTGAGAGTTTCCTAACGCCGTACCAACAGAATGTCCATGGACATCAAAAAGGCCACTAAAAAAACTATGCGCCTGTTCCACCAACGAGGGTTGCGGAAGAACCTAACCATAAGACGTAGGAAATTGAACAACCCTCGATGCTTCACCAACAGCATTCTTGAGGACATATTCCGTGGGCACCTGTACCTCGTGTAGCAATTAAAATTCCGACACTCCTGCTTCTATTATTATATAGACTACTAAAAAAAATGAAAAAACGGAAAAAAACTAAAAAATGTTTTCAACAACTGCACACGCTCTGAGTGAATTTCTTGCAGAACAACGACACCACACCTAAGTTACTACCTTCTGTCGCTTCACAGAGAGAAGAGAGTTCACGTTGATTGTTAACAGACATGAGGATAAATAAAAACAAAATTAAGCCGCGGGCTTATTGAGAGCAGCAAAACGGGTCAATAAAAACTTTTTATCTCCCAGCGATAACAGCGAGAGATCCCAAGAGTCTATAGGAAAAGACGCCGCATCTTGCCACCTCAAAAAATTTTCAAATCTCCCTGATCGGAGCTTCACATACTCCTTTGTACCTGCGAGACAGAAACCACTTTCTCGAGGGAGGATCGGTGGAAGGTGGACGATTCTTCTTCCTTTCACGAGACTTACGGTTTTTATCCCTCCCTTTCCGCTCGCTCTTGCTCGTCTCCTGAGCCGACTCCACTAATGAAGTCATAGACGACGACGACGACAAAACGGACTCCTGTGTCGTTTGTGAAGATGAGCCCTTACTGTCTACCCGGGTCAGAGAAACAGAGCTCTGACCAACTCGGGAAACCATACATGTGCGAAGATTAGCTATTCTTTCCCCGACGACCGGAGGACAAGAAACAGACGAAAGGCGATCGTCATCGCACTCAAAAAAGGACCCCTCCAAGGGTGGAAAATCTTCCCCACTAAGTATACACCCATCCTTATGCAAGCCAGAACTCCCATCACCTGCAATATTCGAAATAGTCTGAGTTCCAGACACCAAATCTAACTCCTCCGACATCAACACATCACCAACCGTCTGTAATGGCTGAGAGAGAGAAACAGAAGCAACCGTCGATTCCGAAACCTCGGACCCGTCGGCAAAAGCTGGCAACCGTTCTATACAACCATCACCAGAACCATCCACCTCAGCCTCACCCCTATTCCTCTTCAAAGCTGCCCGAGAAGCAGAGTCACCCATCTCCCCGCCTTCGCTGTCACTCTCCATCCTACGCTTAGCAGATGCCTCGTTAACCTCCTTAGCGCCGTCATGCTGTGAATCCAACAGACGAGCATCCCAGGAAACCACCAAGTCAGAAACCTCTGTATTCACACGATCCACAGACAAAACCTCCTCACAAGGGGCTGAAGTTCCTTGAACCACATCAGCAAAAGACATCCCCTCATCCACACCCTTATCAACTGGCACGCCTCCTTCAAATGACCAACACGAGAACACTTCACGCAGCGGCGGACGGAGCACGAGGCTGCCAGATGTTCAGTGCTTCCGCATCTAAAACACTTTCGAACCATATTCGGATATAATATATGGCCTCTGTAACCCCATATATGGATAAACTCCGGAATCCTCCCAGTCACCTGGATGCGAAAGCGATGCGTGCCCGTCTTGACACGTCTCGACTCCGTGTGTCCCTCCGCCTCTGCGTAAATGATCTCCCTATACGGCTCATGTGCTCGCATACGAGATCTAAAGGTGTATCGAGCAACAAGCCCCTCACAATATAGAACATCACCTTGCCCACAAAGGGCTAGACTTTCACGGTCACATGACCAACATGAAATCGCTCCACACCGAATGAATGCAGGATACAACATTGATCACGCGGGGTCGAACCAATAACAACGCCGACAACGCATCGTCATCATGAACTAAGACATAAATCTCTTTAATCAAGTCTATCGGACTGATATCCGCATCAGCCGTACAAGTTACATACTTGTTACAATTTGTCCCTGCGCGAGCCATCACAGAGGCCACAAACAAACAAGAAAATAAAAGAAAATATAAAAAATAAACCCTCGCCCCTACGGGCGCGCCTGCTTGGTCGCGCCCCTCTCTCGAGAGAGAGCGAGGCCTAAACCTAACTTGGCTTTAGACTAAAAAATAAAAGAAGCTCACTGAGCTTACCTTAAATAATTAGGTTCTACGAACCTTTATACAGGTCCCTGTACAGAATTTAGTCACATAAACGATGAATAGCAGCGGAAAAAATCCAAATAACACGGAGCCCTTTTGGCAGCGCGTATGGCCGCCTGGGAATCCCAGGTGTTGTGGGACTGCTTTTTTTCAACGCGTAAGAACGTTCGTGGTCAATTATTTGTTTTCCTATTTCTTCTTTTCAATATATACCCCTTGTCCTCCGACTGATATGGCTTCCTATGCTTGCATTTTTGCATTCGCCCTGCACCCACCCTGCCTGCCTCCGAGAAGGAGTGCAAAAGAGAAGGCAATTCGAGTGTGGTAACGTCGCTCAAACTCGTATGGCTTGCAAGTCGGACGTTCCGCACCTACAATTTCTCAGCGGAAAAAAAAATTGTATAACATCTCCTTTTCTCCGGACTAGAGCAACGGCCTCACTTAGCAATAATGAGGAGGAGCAGGAAATAAAAGCTTACACACCAAAGGAGACAAAATAATATGAAGGAGGCACGAAAATTGACCTGCCTAAACTAGATTTTCAGACCTTTACCTTTTCTGAAGTCCCAGAGAAGTCGGATGCGCGTTGATAGTTCGCTCCTGCACGTTCCAATGTAATAAACGTCCGTGAAACCTACTAAACATGAATGAAATGCCTCTCCGAACGGCTAAATTCTTCGACTGCGAGCGCTTTCATTTCTGTCGTTGCAAAGGCGACTTTTGACCATACCATCAAATTTTTACTTATAAATTTCTTTTGCCGCAAGGCGATTGTTTAAAGCCAGCTGACGAGCAGCTAAACACAGCGTGCTGTTGTCCACCTGCCATCAGTTGTTGCGTCCGTTTTTTTTTTCCGTCAGCACCCGCCTTTAGCTTGTACTATATCTATAGGTCCACGACCATACTACGTTGAAAACACCAGTTCTCGTCCGCTCACTGAAGTTGGACATGTATCGTGAATAGACTAGCTTGTGTACCCCGAAAGAAATATGAAGGACTCGCTTGGGCTTTCTGTAATAAGAATTTTTACCTAAGGAATCTTCTTAACTAACGCTCCGTTTCCGGATAGTCATACCCTTATAGGGTTGATTTTTATCTTTTGCACTTTTTTAATTAAATTTTATTTTATTTTCATTGAATTCGTCCGTATCACTTCTACTCGCTTAACACCACGTCTTGAATTTCGTTAATTTCATTTAAAACGTCGTGTGGCCGTAGCCTTTCTTCTTTTGTTTAATTATTCTTTCCTTTCCTTTTTTTTCATTGTGGGAACATAGCTTCTTCTGTTTGGTGTCAAGGATACTATGATTTTTACAGATGTGTATCTGGATTCAAAAATATTTAAGGATAGCATCTGAAACTCCCCTTTCAGATGAGAGGCAATTGTTGAGAAGAGCCTTTTCCATAGTGCTTCTATAATCCAATTTCTTTTCCTGTCTCGCTCTTTCCTTGTCTGTACCAACAAGAGTTTAACAAAATTGATGGTAAAACATAGTGCATACTGTTGTGATGTTGAAACTGGTAATGGGGTGCAGAAGACTACTATAGATTTCGCAAGGTTAGTTGTTACTTTAACTCTACACACTCCCTTCCATGTGGCGACTGCTAAGGGGCAAGCATAAAGCAGGTATTATGATCCTCATGTTGCTGCCAGTAAATACAGCTGGACATCGGGAATATATATCATGTACAGAGGATGGCATTTGTGAGGATGACCCCATGCGCTGCTTTCCACGAAAGGTCCCAGGCGCTAGCACTCATGCAACCCGTCGTAAATCGCGTCCAAATAGAGGTCCAATCGAGTGCTGGGTAGATATCCATTATAGGTGTAAGATTCGGTAAAAGCATAAGATACATTTCCCTGAAGGATGGCATACTGTGCGAAGGCGATCCTAATTTGTCCCTTATTAAGCGGAGTATTCGAGCCTTTTCTTTGAGGTGACCTGGTATATCAAGGCAGTGCACATAAGCATTTGTGCATCTGGATAGGTTTTCCTCAGCTCGTAGCCATAAAAGTAGATCGCAAAAGCTTTACAGATGGGCGGGTCGGGGTTCTGAATGCTGACACAGAATATCTGCTTAATGCATTATGTGCGAGAAGCCGGACATTTGGCACGTTGAGTTCTCCTTTTTCAAATAGTAGATGCAGAGTTGCTCTTTTGATTGACTCAATCCGGTGGCCCGTTCCCATATAAGTTCGAAAAAAAGTTGGTGCAAGGAACTATTAACGTCATTCACAGGCAAAAACACTGGGGTAATAAACATAACAAGTGGAGAGATACAAGTTGTCAGGAGTCGGGATTTTAGGTTTTGCGAATGGCATTTGGTTCGAACACGCTGGATGAAGGTCTTGGCCCTCTCCATCGCCAGTGTCCACGCAATTCGAGCTGCATCCTCATCAAAGGATTAAGGGAAGCCCGTCAATTCGATCTTGACATAGTTTTGGGTCCAATCGATTGAGAAGAGGTCTAGATGTTCCCTATTCCAGGTTCCATGAAAAATCCCCTTTGACTTTTCCATGTTCAAAGTGCTACCTGTGAAAGCGGTGAATTCTTTAAAGATTTCGGGGGCGCATTTTAGAGAATTGGTGTCTGGTGCTATTAGCATTAGGTCGTCCACATCCGCTAACATCATTTGGAATGCGAAACCTTTAACTACCTGACAGCGAGATATTTTCCTGATCAGAACTTCAATGTAACATATGTACAGATTAGCAGACTTTGGATAGCCCTGCCGTACCCCTCGTTCCATCACTATCTTCTCGGAAAGATGGTTATTGATCAAAAGCCTGGCACTCCAATTTTTATACATTCCCCTAATCCACTGGATGAAATTGTTAGGAAAACCAAAGGAATGTAAGATGTCCCTGAGTAGTGGTCTATGTAGTAGATCAAATGCTTTTTTCTGATCCAAACTTTGTATGGCCAAGGGTGCTTTGTTTCGTTTCATATCATTGATGTGTCATATTAAAAGTGGATTATTTCGCACATCTTTGTTTGAGAGGGCACAAGTTTATTCTCCTCCCAGACATGATGGCAAGGCCACAGATTAACTTCCGTAATCGTTAATCTGTGGCCAGGCTAATTGCAATCGTATTGTTAACACTGCAGTGAGGAGTTTGTAGTCGCAGTTTAGTAGGGTAATTGGGGGGTAATCGTCAATCGAGGAGACTGTGATTTTCTTTTTCAGAAGGATCATTACCCCCTCTATAAATTCTGGAGTAAAAATTTGAAAAGCAAGGATCGAATTAACCATCTGAGTCAAAGGTTCTCATAGTTCTTTCCAGAAATTGTTATAAAATTCGTAGGGAAGCCCGTCTGGATCCGGTGATATCCCTTTCTTTGTATTCGACAGAACATCATAAATTTCATTTTGCGATACAGGCCTCAGCATGTTGGTTATTAAAGACTACTCTCGTTTTGGAAAAAATTTCGTCCAGTCTGAAAGTGATGATTCTTTCCCTACGAGGGGTTCACGTGCTTTATAAAGATTTGAAAAAAACTCATGAGCCAGTGCAAGGGGGTCATTTTGAGGTGGAGGATTGGAAGCTGGGTCGCATTAGGTGGCGGCCATTGACGGCGGCAAATCAGTTGGAGAGGTGTGCTTCAGCGGTAGCTTCAAACACTCTGCTTTGCTGAGAGAGGAAATTTGCTTTCTCTAAGTGAAGAGCCATCAGCTCATTTTTTGCTTCTTTGATGAAGGGTTCGAAAAACTCTATGGGGAAGACGAACGCAATGCACTTAGCAGATTTTCCATTCAATGGAATTGCCGTTTTTTCCTGTGTGCTGATTTGTGTGTCTAGCTCTTGAACCAACGTTTTACTCTAGCTTTGGACTTCAGCCACTAGTCGAAGGTAATATTTTCGGCCCTATGTAATTCTTTCCACTTCGAACGGAAGCCTTCATGAACATCTGGTATAATCAGCAGCGAAACGTTTGCCCTCCATACTCTCGTTCACATGTTGCTGATCAGAAAAGGAGGTTGGTCTTGTTGAGATGTCTATTGGCTTAATTGCTGGCGATGGTCTGTACAGGAACATGTCTATTCTGCTACTAGCTCGGGTAGAGTGGAAAATAAAACCAGGGTCGCCCGGCTTAAGCTCTTCCCAGATATCTACCAGCAAGCGGATGTTCATGAGGGTCTTCAAATAAATTCCTCCTCGTTTGTCTCCTGCCGAACGAATTCAGAGACACATTAAAATCCCCGACGATAACAATGGCCTTGCTAGTATTAAGATGGGTGCCAAGAGTTTGGAAAAACGGTGGTAGTTACAGGAAGCATATTTGGTAATTATTCGATATTCATGGTTGTCCATCACGACATCATTCGCTCAACTTTATCTATGTAACTACCCATTATTTGGACCCTTAGTTCATTATAAAGATTCCCACACCACAACTTCTATTTGAGAGGACGCTACAAAAGAAAGGTTTTAATGGCAATAGATCAGAAAGAACGACAGGTATACTTATCAGAGACATGCAGTTCCTGTAACATTACAATGTCAGCATTTTTATCTTTAAGGAATGAAAAAACTCAGAATGGTAAGAAGAATGAATGTTACACAGAAAGGAAAAAAGGTTTAATTACTGGAAATCATTAGCTTGGGTCGCTTGCAAGGCCCTCCTCTTATTATGAAGTCTGCACACTCGGGGTCACTAAGACTTGAGAGGTCCCAGTGCTTCACTTAATGTATAGGAGCATCTGACCATTGTAATTCAAAACCAGAGAAAAATTCGATTCGTTCCGTTCCTCATTAAAACTTCGAACACCAACAGCGGACTGAGATCGCGTTCGTGGATGATGAGCGAATTCTGGCAGTCGCTGACCGGCTTTCATACTGGGTCCCCGAAGGTGCGCCTGCTTGACTCACAGTGGATGAGACATTGCCAGGAGGAAGAGGGGTAGTCTCCACTAGAAAGAGAGCAGGAGGTTGATCCGTGTTTTGTTTTTCCTTTTCTGGAGTGTGCTCAGCACTATTATTCGTGGAAACTGTTACATCCAATGTCTGGTGAAGGACTTACGTGGGAGAGAGTCGGGCCTTCCCAATCCTTCTCATTCGGTGGCGCCCCCTTTTAGTAGTTAAATAAATTGTATTCAATGGAGCATTAATCAAACAATTGATCCATCATTATTTGACAATAACATTTTACACTTTGGAACGCATAAGAACTGCGTGTGATCAATACGTGTTTTTCTGTGTTCATGCAGCATTAATCAAGCAATTGATCCATTAGTTGACAATAACATTTTGCACTTTGGAACGCTTGAGGACTGCGTGTGATCAATACGCCATTTATCATTCTTTTTCAACAATATGTATAACCTTTTTCACAAATGCACATTCAATTTCATCAATAATTATTACTGCACACTAAAGACAACCAAATTCATCAATTCATTATAGGCATTACTTCATTTATTACAAGTAAATTTTTTTTCAGTTCATTATAAATAATGGTGATAGACATTTGATTTCAACAAAGCAAATTCATTTTCAACAAAAAGCATTCATGTTAAACTCCACTGTTGTTTACATGGAACATTCTTTTTCAATAAAGAGCATTCATTTTCAATTTTTCACAAGCACATTAGCATTGCATGAAAATTAAGCTAGAAATGGCTCAGAGAGGGATTTGTAAAACCACTGGTAAAGATCAGTACTGATTGAAGCTTAGCAGCTGAAGATTGTTAGGACTCGACTATAGCGACATAGCGAGAGAGCAAGAGAATGACCCCGAAACTCAAGCGTACAAAACTGCGTTTACTGGGCTCAGATGGGAGTATGTCAACATTGGACAAACAAAACTGCTTTGTGACATCAACACTGGCCGACCTAGGCGACTCGTCCCTAAAAAGCTCCGACACTAGGTGTTCGATGTTATCCATGGTTTGACCCATCCCTTCATCCGTGCCACGACCCGCCTCAAGACACAAATTCGTGTGGCACATGGACAAGATGCTGCCCGCAATGCCAACGCAGCAAAATCACCCGGTATGTCAAATCCCCATTAGGCTCGTTCCCACAGCCAATACGCCGTTTCGCCCATATTCACGTGGACCTTGTGGGGCCCCTTCCTCCGTCAAAAGGAAAAAGAAGCCATCGCGATCACGGACGCCACTACGTCCACCTGTACCTCAGCGCTTGTGAATGTTTGGATTATCCCGTTTCGGACTACCAGAGCATAACTTCGGACAGGGGTTCCGTATTTACCTCCGAGCTTTGGACGAGCCTCTGTCAATTGTTAGGAATCCACCTACACCTCAATCGCATGGTTGAGCGTTGGGATAGGACCCTGAAGAAGCTCTAACCGCCCGATGCTCAACCCCGAATTGGACATCCGTGAATTCTACTCGGTTTACGGACGACGCCAAAAGAGGACATCCAGCATTCGGCTGCGGAAATGGTTTACGGTCAACCATTGGTGGTCCCGGGAGAATTCTTTCCTAGGGACCCGACTGCAAACGACATCCAAATAGAACAAACACCTGAGGAAGATAGCAGAGAAGTTTGCCCCATGCCGCGGAAGGGACCAGAAATGGAGTCGAACGCATATGCCCCAAGACCTTGCAACGTGCAAGTTCGTGTTCGTGCGCGAAGATTGTCACAAACCACCGTTAGTTCAACCTTACAAAGGACCTTTTCGGATCATATACAAGCAAGCCAAGGCTTTCGCAATCGAAAGAGGAAGCAAAACGGATTGGATATCAATTGATCGCCTCAAACCAGCGTATTTCGAACCTGAAAATGAGAGAGGTTTTTTACACACGATCAGGGCGCCTTTCGAAACCTCCAGATTTCCTGGGTCTACAAGCCAAAACTTAACGGGGGAAGATTTGTAGCGGCCGCCCTCGTCACCAGAGGGCGTTGTTTTCTCGTCGGCCATTATGATTGGCCAGTTAAGGACAGACAGAACCAATGAACGCTACCTATTTACCACTGTTCTGATTGGTTGATTATTTCCTAAGCTGTACATATAATTTGGAAATATAAAATCAGCTCTTGTAGCGAGATTCAAAAGCATGTGGCGATTAACCAAATTACTGTACACACAGGCAGAGCAGAGACATCAAAATAAGGTGTCATGATGAGGAAACGCATAGTAAATTGGTGTCTGGCATTAAGGCTGATAACGTGCTAAAGATTCAGCATCATCAACTTAAATCGGAAAAAGTCCTTAAATACGTTATACGAAATGTAGACGTGACCTATGACCTTAACGATTTTAATGAAGACCTGAAAAAGGCTAACTACTTTCCTGAGAAAGTGATTAGGCTTAAAAAAGCCAAAGGATCAATAGATATGCCCATGATTCTGGTTCTGTTATCAAACACTGAACACACAATAAGACACTTAAAAATGTGACCCGCATAGGGCCCTTAGCTGTCAGTGTTGAAATGTTTCGAGGTAATAAGAAACCTTTACAATGTTAAAATTGTTTGCGATTTGGCCATGTATCTATGGGTTGTACGGAATCCCCCCGTTGTAACAAATGCGCTAAAGATCATCAGTCAAAAGACTGCCCAAATGTAAAAGGACAAGATCCCCCAAAATGTATTCGATGTAATGGACAACACACCTCCAGTTACACAAAATGTCCTAAATATCCGCAAGTCAGGAGAGTGCAAAGTGCTAAAGTGTCCCCGGAGATTTCCTATGCCTCAATGGTCTCCAAAAAAGATAAGAGCATTAACGTGAATGATTTTCAAGAAATGTATAAACAAATTGGCAGTGTATGCAATTTGTTAAACGAACTGGGCAAGAAAATGCCACTGATGAGTGGAATACTTACGAATAAACACTTTGATCGATGCTATTCTATTACAAATCGAGGTAAACTTCGTTGCGTAATATGGAACGCCAGGGGGGTCCCCCGGAGGCGTATTGAGTTTTACAACTTCCTAACCCAATGGGATATAGACATAGCATTTCTATGTGAGACACACTTAAGGCCAGACTGCGACTTCAGGCTACCTGGTTACTGTGTCTATCGTAAAGACAGATTTCTTCCCACTACAGTAAAGTCCCCGTCAGGTGGGTCAGCAATTATTATTAAGAAAGGCATTCATCATCGGGAGGAACCAACCCGAGACTATATGGGAATGGAAGCTGCCTCTGCTATCATTACTGATGCCACACTGGGAGAGGTGAAACTAGTGGCTCTATATAATGCGCCCAAGCATAAATTCGATGCCAATGAGCTCGACGAGCTGTTTTCCGGGAATATTCCCGTTATTATTGCGGGAGACCTGAACGCTAAGCACTCGCACTGGAATTCAAGATGCCATAACCAAAACGGTGTCCTTTTGTATGGCTACGTGCAAAGGCAATCTGATATTGCAGTAGGCCCTGTGGATGATACATATTATTGTGATCATTTTCCTTCAAGTGATGTACTTGATATTGTGTTGTTGAAGGGCTTCTACAAATCATTCAGTATCTATACTGTCAATGATCTATCCTCAGACCATAAACCAGTTGCACTAAATTTTGATAACGTAAACATTGACCTCAAAGAAGAATTGAGGCTCAAACAAGACTGGAAATTTTTTAGAGAAATTCTCAAAAATGATGACGACCCACTAAATAAAGTACATAGTACGAGCGACATAGATACCAATGTGAAAAAGCTTACTAAACGTATAAATGCAGCTATTGACTCTAGTGCTTCACCCTTAGAGTCGAAGCGAGCTGATCACCTTGATCTCACCCCAGAAATCAAACAATTAATTGAGCAAAGGAATAAGGTTAGAAGGCAGTGGTACCGAACTCGTGATCCATGGCTTAAGACCAAGTATAATAGGCTCACTAGAAGAGTTCACGAGGAGGTAAAAGCACTTCGTAATGACAGGTGGAGCGATAAAGTTAAGAGTCTGTCGACCCACGATAACTCTCTTTGGTGCATGGTTCGAGCCTTGCAAAACAAGAAAGCCATAAATATCCCACCTCTGTTAGCCCAAAACGGCAAATTCATCACGAATGATGATGATAAAGCGCAGCTTATTGCAAGTTCACTTTCAGAACAGTTCGTCACGCCTACTGATGGTCGGCAAATAGGACTTGATATGTCTGAGAAAGTAAAATCCTGCATAACTGGCTTCTATAATATTCACGGCAATGAATTCCCAAAACATAGCATTGATGTAAATGAAGTCCTAAGCATCATTAAAAATTTAAAAACGAGAAAAGCTCCAGGTAAAGACTCTTTTAAGAACAGTGCTTTGAAAAATTTACCTCCAAATACAATTCAAGATATTGCAAAAGTGATTAACGACTGCTGGAAGAACACTTACTTCCCGGATGCTTGGAAGCAATCAGTTGTCTTAAGCATTCCTAAGCCAGGACAAAATCCTGCAAATCCTGTTAACTACAGGCCCATCAGCTTGTTACCATCAATTTCCAAAATCCTGGAAAAAACAATTCTCAAGAGATTCGTTGAGTACTGTGATGCCAACGATCTCATCCGCGATGAACAATTTGGCTTTCGCTCAAACCATTCCTGCCAACTCCTAACATGGATATCAATGAGCCCCTTAATCTGTCTAGGTATTGTGGGGTCGTATTCCTCGATGTACACAAAGCCTTCGACCAAATCTGGCACGATGGTCTTATTTTTAAAATGATTATGGATGGATTTCCTCAAGACATAATTACTCTGATACATTCGTTTCTCTCCAACCGGTTCTTTCAGGCCAGAGTTGGAGATAGTTTATCTCCTATGTATGAAGTAAAAGCTGGTGTCCCACAGGGTTCAGTCCTGGGGCCAATATTATTCAATTATTTTATGCGAGACTTTCCAAGTCCTTCTAAATGTAAGCTCTTTTTTTACGCAGATGATGCTGCTATACTGACCTGTGCTCGTCAACCAGCCGTAGTAGTCTCGCGGCTGCAGAAGGCTCTAAAGGAGTGTGAAAGCTGGTTTAGCAAGTGGAGGCTAAAATTGAATGTAGACAAATGCAAGTTGATGTTTGTCTCCAAGAAGAGAAAGAGATCATTAGATTCTCTAACACTATATGGCAAAAAACTGGACTGGGTTGAAACTTATAAATATCTTGGTGTTGTTATTGACTCTAAACTTACCTGGACTCCCCACGCAACGTATGCGTTGAATAAGGCCAGGAGAGCCAAGTTTAGCTTGATTGCTCTGCTGGGCCGGAATAGTGCTCTAAACATTGATAATAAACTCCTACTCTATAAGGTCATTGTTCGGACTATCTTGACGTATGGTATGCCCGTCTGGGCCACAATATGTAAGACTAGATGGAAAGAACTGCAAACGTTCCAAAACGTTACCCTTAGGACTATTGCGAAAAAGATCGGAGAATTGTTCGCAATTCCTCCATTTATAATGACTTCAACATGACTCATATTGGCAAATACGTTCAAGGGCTCATGGAATCCATGCTGCCCAATAAAGAAAATCATAGCAACGAGCTAGTCTCGGGCATTTTAAAGCATCCTATGCATAGAAAGAGATATCGTGATCCAAGGCATATACTTAATATTAATTTTGAAGACATTGATAATGTCTTATTTCCAGATTACTGGACTTCATAAGTCGTGTTTTATCTAATACTAGTGGTCTGCTTCTAGTCTAGACAGTCGTCAATCAAATTTTCCTCCACCAAGAGGAGGCAATTTTCTTTCATACTTTGGATGACCTTTGTGGGTACATCATGCTTCTTTGCTAGTTCAGTGTATTTCCCTTGGAATATGATTATGAAGGATGAGATTATGGAAGCTCTGCTTCAAGTTCCACTCGAATGCCGATACACTACACTGTTCGATTGTCGATTGTCGACACCGTCTGCGTAAGTCCATTTGTCTCTATCGTAAAAAGCTATTTCGGACCACTGTGCATTGTTGCAAAGTAAAATTAACGATTGTCTAACAATTGAAATTGGAAATTGAACTGGAGACAAAGTTTCATTGAACTTGAAATTCCCTTCATCTAGTTTCTTTAAGCAACGCTATTGCGGGAGTTTTTGACAAAATTCAAAATGAATTTTATATTACCGGAACTAGCATTTAATTATTAAAATGAAGGTAAAAAAAAAATAATAAAATTGATATTTACTATTAGGAAATTATTCAAAACTATATGAATTCAACTTCCGATTTGGTGTCATTTGCTCTTTAAAGTCCTTTTCTAGGCGAAACTCAGGATGACGTCACGTTTGATCACAGCGCTCCCTCTCCTAGACTGGCAAATAAGGTGCGTCACATAAGTATAGGACCACCCATATTTTCCCTTGTCTACAAGAAACAAAATAAAATAATTAAAACATTGTCGCTGTATCAGATTCTCACAACTATTATTTATTGTCTCCAAAGAAAATAATGGAAAACAACAGGAATAAGAATTTATAAAAATAGAAATTAAGCTGTCCCATAAGTATAGGACCAGCATCACTTAATGCCGTTTTTCGAGCAGAAAAATTAACAAAGCAGTGATTAATCAGTCAATAGATGACACTGGTGATTATCTAATAGGGTTGCCTCCACAAAAACTTTCAAGTGACTGTGAACAAGCAACTTAAACACAATACCTCGTAACACCACCTTGACTACGAAAGGGGTCAAATTGATGCTTTGAAAGCTTCTGGAGTGAATGCACGAGGTATAGGAAAGGCTATAAGTCGGTCACATAAAGCTGTACTTAATTATTTGAAAGCTGGTGCTCTGTATGGCCAGAAAAAGAGACCTGGGAGACCTTAGAAGACGACTAATCGACAAAAAAGGGCGATTATTAAAAAAATGAAAGACCCCACAACATGTTTGCGTGCGGTGGCCAATTCTGAAGATGTTCCAGTATCAAAATCAACTGTGCAACGGATTGTGAAGCAGGCATCATCTCTTGTGTACACGAAAAGAAACAGCAATCAGCACTCCAACTGCACCACAAGCAGAAACGGTTGGTCTTTGCCCAGTCAGTGATGTTCTGGATAGAAGATTGGAAGAGAGGGGAGAAAAAATTCAATTTAGATGGGCCAGACGGCTGGCAATATTACTGGCATGACATCAGGAGGTCAGAAAAAATGTATTTCATATGGCAACAGGTAGGAGGATCGCTTATGGTCCGGATTGGCTTCGGGTGGAATGGTAGAACCAATTTAGCTATTGTTAGTGAAAGAATGAAGACTTCAGATTATCATGATCTGCTTGGTATTCATCTTTTACTGTTTGGGGAGAAGATTGGAGGGACCAGATGGATTTTCCAGCAAGATAATACCCCAGTTCACCGTGCAAACAGTACATATAAGTGATTTTTAGCAAATTGGATGCAAATTATGGACTGGCCTGCCCTATCTCCAGATATCAATCCAGTGGAAAATGTATGGGGCGCTTTAGCCAGATCTGTTTACGCAGGTGGTAAACAGTACCGCAATATAGAAGAATTAAAGTATGCTGTGTTGAATGCCTGGGAAGAAATTAATTAAGATTATCTGCAAAACCTGGTCACAACTATGCCAAACCGAATTTTCAAAAATATTGAAAAAAGGGATGATTTATTGGGCATTAAGTGATGCTGGTCCTATGCTTATGAGACAGCTTAGCTTAATTTCTATTTTTATAATTTCTCGTTCTTGTTTGTTTTTCATTATTTTCTTTGGAAACAATGAATAATAGTTGTGAGAATCTGATACAGTGACAATGTTTTAATTATTTTATTTTGTTTCTTGCAGACAAGGGAAAATATGGGTGGTCCTATACTTAGGTGACGCACCTTATTATTGTACTGATTGGCTGAGCTATGTGACGTCACTTCAAAACGATTCGTAGCCCACAGAAAGACAGGCCTGGACACATATGGTCATGTGACTTTTGAGTGCCCAGGCCTGTCTTCCTCGCTTTTGCCTGTTTATATGATAAACCTAGTATTTCTCCCCCTCCTACCTTTAGAAGCATAAACAATATGCTCAAAAATCTTTTGGAGAGCCTGAACCTTTCATTTCCGGTCATGCATAGCCGAGAGGTCAGAGATGTTCCACAGTGGATTCTCCCCCAACCAGATATAAATTACCACTTGTTTGCTGGGAAAAAATCTAATTTTATGGAAGCTGAAATTAAGGCACTTTTTAAGTATTTTTTAGAATCCCTCCCTGATGGTTTCCACATATACACAGATGGATCCAAATCAGAGGACGGAGTTGGCTGTGCGTTCCTTATTGATAATTTGGTATTTTCCTATCATGTGCCAAAAGAATTTTCCATTTTCTCTGCGGAATTGTTAGCCATAGCCAGAGCGTTACAGTTCTCTTTTAATTATCCAAATTCATCGGCCTCGGTGGCTCAGCAGGTTGCGTGATCGCCTCTGATGCCCGAGTACGCGGGTTCGATCCCGGCCGAGGACGACGAGGATTTTTCAGGGGGAAATCCTGAGATCACGCACTTCCTTCGGAAGGGAAGTAAAGCCGTTAGTCCCGTGTAGTCGTTTGCCGGCTGCACGTTAAAGAACCCTTGCGAGGCAAAATTTGCGGCCCCTATAACGCCGTCCTGAAATGACCATGGCAGTTGAAAAGGACGTTAATAACAAACAAACCAAACCAAACCTAATTATCCAAATTCCAACTTTTGGATTTTCTCAGGTTCCCTGAGCGCCTTGGAGTCATTCAATACAGACAATCCTTTTGTTATAAGAATCCAGGAATATCTTTATTACCTGGATATCCAAGGTACCAAAATTTATTTTGTTTGGATCCCTAGCCATATGGGTATCCAGCAAAATGAACGGGTCGACAAGGCGGCAAAAGACGCTATTACAGACTTACCTATCTCGGACCTACTCTCAATCCCCGAACATTTGTTCCCGGTCATCTACAAGAGACTCTTATCTTCTTGGCAGGAATCTTGGCCTCTTAACCCAGCGAATAAATTGTATGAAATAAAGCGTGCTATCACACCGTGGTCCATACCTTGTCTAACAAACAGGCGAGAAGACGTTGTTCTTACTTGGCTTAGGATTGGTCACAGTCGTCTTACTCACGGCTATTTATTAAGAAAGGACCCAGCTCCATTGTGCTCCTGTGGAGCAAGGCTGACTATTAAACATATTCTTATACAGTGCCCTTTACACACTAATTTACGACGCTCATTAGGGCTGAATTATTCACTAGATTTTTTATTGGGGAACAACCCTATGATTTTTAAAAAAGTGTTTCTAAATGTTTTTAAATTCATTTAGTCATCCTTTTATTGTTGTTGCATTGTATATATCTGACCATTAAGCGTATGTTTTACTTTACTTTATTTTATTTAGTGCCCTTTACACACTAATGATTTACACTGCCCTATATTGATATGTCATATTATGGGAGAACCATGGGAAAAAAAGTCTGTTTTTAAATTTATTAGTGATTTTAAAATCCTCATAGTCATATTTTTTATTGTTTTTTAATCTTTATCATTCACGTTTTTATGAATGTTTTTCATCTAATTTCTTTTTTTTTATGGGGTTCATAAACTGGTTTTTTAAACTTTCTGTCGGGCGCAAAATGGCCATAGCAGCCGACGCCCTAAAATTCCAACCAACCAACCAACCTGTCTTCCTCGTTGGTTACGGAAACGATTAACATTGTGATATAGGAAGTTTCCCATCTGTATGTTTTAATCTGTCTCCGGAATGGTTTTGCAGGCCTCTGTCTGTATGACACTAGGTAATCACAAAAGTTCTTGCCGTTTTTATGTTGCCATAAAAGGAAGTGATAGAAGATATGCAAATGAGTGTACAGTGTGGTCCATAATCTGTCAGGAAGGTTAACCTGTATAAATATGGGGCTGTTGGGCATTCACATCAATCACATCTCGTGCAGAAGTGAAGACAAATGGAGGTATCGAAGGAGATGGTTAGGTGGTGTTTGCTTTATGACTTCAATGTGGGCTTGTCAGCAGCAGCATCAAGTCGCCGAATGTGTCTTGCGTTTGGGGATGATGTTGTGAATGAACGCACCGCAAGGCATTGGTTCCAAAAATTCATGTCGGGAGAATTTGCCATTTCTGATGAACCCCGTAGTCTAGTATGTCTGGTGGACTAGACGCCAAATGGTTCACTAAATGGCCAAACAATCACCGGGGACTTTGTGCAACAGGCATTGCAGCAGCAGGAGCCAGCATTGGTGAATCGCAAAGGGATACTATTTCTTCATGACAATGCCTGGCCACATGTGGTGCGGGTGGCCAGCGAAACCATAAAGCGGCTTGGCTGGGAAACTTTGTGTCATCCATCTTGCTCACCAGATCTTGTTCCAACGGCTTATCACCTTTTCCATTCTCTGGACAACCATCTTCGTAGAAAATCCTACACCAATGATACAGACCTGCGAAAGGCACTCACGGACTTCTTTGAGTCTAGGACCAGCAAGTTTTAGAGCCAGGGGATTGATCAACTGGAGACACATTGGCAGAAGGTGCTAGATGCCAATGGGGATTACTTTAGGGACTAGCGATACGTTACTTTTTGTGTAAATCATTTTGTTTTCCGGACTTAAAAATAGCAAGAACTGTTGTGGTTACCTAGTTGTATGATACCTAGGTCGGTTGATGATTTTTTGGCAACATTTTTCCCGTTCCTTTGCCATGACTAAGGCAAAGGAGATGCGTCCAGCCGTAGGAAAGGGGGACAGCTGCTGCTGATGCGTGCTCAGGGACGGTCATTTTGGGTGTCGGGACTGTTGGTGGAGTGTGCGACTGCTGAGCGGGGAGATATTGAGTCTGGGTCAGTCGAACCCCAGGAGCTGCGCATGCGTTTTCTAGTTCGTTGATTTTGTTTTGACTATTCTCGCGATCAGTACTTAGCTGAAGGTTCTCCACTGTCAACGAGGAGAGTCGACTGTTTAATTCTGAGAACAGCTTCCATAGCGTCTCAGTGTTGTCCCGTGGCAATTGATTGGAACGTTCTTGTGAACGTCAATTTGTTGTTTGAGTGTTTTGACACTGCCTTTTTTATGGCATCCATTGCCACAAACACCATGCCCATGATTGTTTCTGCAAAAGCATGTATTAGAGACCCATTGTGCTCATCTGCGGCGTAATTGCCCTCTGCTAGATCTTATTGTGTACCAGTAACTGGTTGGGAGTTGGCCGAAGAAACAAAGCGGGTCGTTCCCTTCACTGTTTCGCCCGTGGGGTCCGTTGCCCGCCTGTCCTTCCGAGTGTTGTAATACTTTGGCAATAAGGCTGCCTTGTTGGCTCTCACCTACCCGCTCGTCGCGGAGGGCCTCTTTCAGGCAGGCGATTTCAGCCTCCTCCAAGATCGAGTGCACTTTGTTCAAGATCTCCTCGTCTGAGGCAGTACCAGCTTTCCTGGTTTTACTCCAGTTCGTGAAATCAGACTGTAATTTCGATTTCACGTTCTTCAAAATTTCGTTCCATCATTTATTAAACTTTAATTTTGTCCGAGTTTGTAATAGATTGCTGCCAGGCAGTAACCACGCCGAGTCAATACCATCAAATATATTCAGTAAGAAGACGGTTCAAAAAATTCATACAGGATATCACCACCATGAAAAAAACCGGGAAAAAGGGAAGAACCATCTCATTACCTTACAATAAACAACTAATCAGAGGTCTCAGCACAGTTTTTAAGTCTTTTGATCTTTCTATTTCTTACAGTAACCCCAACCAAGCCAAGGACATTTTCCCCAGCCCGAAAGACAAAATACCGCCACTTCTCAGGTCAGGAATCTATGTAATAAAGTGTGCCGAATGCCCTATGTTTTACAAAGGGCAAACGTTACGAAACATTGAAACCAGATATAAGGAGCATATGGAACACAGGAAGAATGGAAGAAGCAGCCAGTCCTCCGTAGCAAAACATTCAATCGACACAGGCCACGATTTTCCTAGCAACAATGTACATCTGATAAAGTCAATAAACAAGAAACACCTGCTGGATGCTTTCGAAAGCATTGCTATCCAACAATCGGATAGTAATTTATTACTTAACCTAGATAGAGGCCCGATTAGCGACTCCCCTCGAATTCGGTGGTTGACCCAAGTAACCAATCAGAGAAAATGATTTTTATGTTTTTCTTTTATTGGTTGTTGTTTCCTTATATATACTCAGCTGTTTCAAGACACAGGCAAATATCTTGGTGTCATGATCGACTCCAAACTAAATTGGAACGACCAAGTCCAATACGCGCTCAACAAACCAAAGAAAGCGAGGTTCAGTTTGATTGCACTTCTGGGGCGAAACAGCGCTCTTGGTGTGGATAACAAACTCTTGATATACAAGGTTGTGATTCGTACTATCTTACTTCATGGAATGCCTGCTTGGGCTTCTATTTGCAAATCTAGGTGGAAGGATCTCCAGACCTTCCAAAATGTTGCTCTCCGGTCCATTGCCCAACTTGACAGAAGAGTTGCCAGCAACCACTCTATCTATGAGGATCTGGGGATGACCCACATAGGCACCTTTGTCCAGACTCTTATGAAGAACATGCTACCCAAGATGGAGAATCATGAAAACACCCTGGTTTCTGGTATCCTGGACCACCCACTCGCTGTTAAGGGTTCCCTCAGGTTTCGAAGACCCCGCCATTGCCTGGATGTCTGCTTTGATGACGTTAACAAGGCCGTCTTCCCCAACTATTGGATCTTCTAGATCCTGCTGATTTTTGGGGACTCTATTCGTCAATCCACAATCTGACTCGTCCCTTCTCGGGACTCATTCTCTGGAGTACTAAAGAGGTTCATCAGGCTTCTCTCCCAGTTCAGTGTACTTCCTCTGGTTTACTTTTTGGGCGAGCGTGCAAAGTGAGCTTGGCTCCTGGACCACTCGCGTCTTTCTTTTTCACTACACTGTTCGATTGTCGAAGACACAGGCAGTTCTCTCAGTTTCCTTGAAGTGCTCCTGGGCTGCTGAATGATGGAAGCAATTGCTTCCGAAAAGTACTTCCAGTATCAGGTTGTATATTTTCAATCTATTATCGTTGTGGTGAAAGAGTTTTTTATTAGTTCTAAGTTTTCCATTACAATTATCCACATTTGTCTTTTTTAATATTTACGAATAAAATGTTTTTCTTCCATCACTCTTGGTTTTATTGGATTGTTAAAAAGTTCCCGTTTTTTTGGGTCACCCTGTACAATATTAAATTCAATGCATGTGCTTTGCTGTGCATATATATGGCCATTAGAGCTTCATCCTTAATTAACTTTTGCATTCCGATGTTACTGGAAGACATTGCTGCTGCTCCATCATATACTTACCCCCTGACTTGTTGCATCACAAAGGGACTTTTTAATTGCGTTCGCGCGCGATATGCAGGCCACTTGTACGCTGAAGAGATACAAAATCCAGCAGTCCTTCAACTATGTGGCCCTTTTTGTTAACGATCCTTAAGCACAATGCCAAGTTTTCGTCAGGGTTCAAGGAGAAATGTTACAATTGTTTGGAATTCTCTTACAATCGGACTGCTACTATAAGTCGATAAACATTTTTTCAATGATAGAAAACATTTGGTTTCATTTCTGTTACCATAAACTAAAAAGTTATTTAAGCTATTTCGGACCACTGTGCAAAATGTCCAAAAAAACTAAAATCGGAAATGCAACTGAACACGACCAGCCAAACTTTCGTCGGACAGTTTATACCTATACACCTTTCTGGCATTAGAAGATGAAGCCAATGGGGATGCACGTTGATCTAACCGAGATTGTGTGGTACGAAGTTGACTAACGTTTTATCCATCGATGGAATCCAGTAACAATACGAGTCAACAATAATAAACGTTCGTCTTTTGTTAACTTGATTCTTATGTACCTGAAATAAACAACAAAAAATCGATATACCAGAGCTGATGAAAAAAGTAAGATTACAAAGCCTGCGGTGAAACGTGAACATTTTATTTCATACAACCAACACAGCCAACTGATTGGTTTGGTTTGTTTGGTATTAACGTCCTTTTAATTGCCATGGTCATTTCAGAACGGCGATATAGGGGGCCGCAAATTTTGCCTCGCAAGGGTTCTTTAACGTGCAGCCGGCAAACAACTACGCGGGACCAACGGCTTTACTTCCCTTCCAAAGGACGTGCGTAATCTCTGGATTTTCCCCCTGAAAAAATCCTCGTCGTCCTCGGCAGGGTCGAACCCGCGTCCTCGGGCATCAGAAGCAATCACGCAACCACTGAGCCACCGAGGCCGATACAGCCAACTGATAGTACATACCGGGCTTTGCAAAAGTTCTGTTACACTCGTGACGATCCTCAAAGAAATGGACACGACAATGTTCACGATGCAGTTAGACATGTTTTTATTGTGCCATCATGTAGAATAACGTTGTAATTAGTCATTTAATCAATGTAGCCACCATCTGCATCAAGAACCTGCTCCAGACGAGGCCGAAAAGCCTTGCAAACTTTGCGAATGTAGTCCTTCCTCATTCTGGTCCACACACGGTTGACAGATGTTTTCAGCTCGTCGACCGTTGCCGTGACGGACCTTGCAGGCCTTCCCCTCGACATGCGCCCACACGCTGTAGTCAAGTGGATTGAGGTCTGGCGACTGCGGAGGCCAAAAGCCCTTCGACCAGAAGGTCATGTTGAATCCCAACCAGTTTTGCACAGTGTTGGCCGTGTGGGCAGGGGCACCGTCCTGTTGAAAGATGTAGTCCGCATTTCTTCACCCAGGGAAGGACTTTTGTGGCCAGGATGTCCTTGTAATCAGCCGCCGTTAGCCAGTATCCACTTGGGAACCACACAGGTGGCATTTTCTCGCCATTCGACGCCACGATTCCGAGCATCATCACAGAGGCCGGGTGCTTGGTTGTAGACACGTAGCGGACCTTGGAGATGTCCTGGCCGAAGCTTATCACGCAGTCGTTTTGCTTGTTGACGACAGGATCGACCGTGAAGATCTTTTCGTCAGAGAAAATGACAATTCGCTCGCCATGACTCTTCAAGTCGTTGAGAAGACGGCGACAGCGCTCCCGACGTTGTTCCCGTATCCGATCCGTCAGCAGAGGCCTCACGCTCTTTCCACCTTCTTCTTTGACCGCTCTGGACACTGTGGACACCGAAATTTTCTTTTTCTTTGCGAGCGCAGTCATTTTGAGCGTCGGGTCTTGTTCGAAGGCTTTTCTCACAGCCAAACGGTTGACGACTTGAGGTCTACCTGAACGAGGTTGATCTTTAAGGTCTCTCCCATTCTTGAGCATGTCCGCAACTCTGTGGATGGTCATCCGGCTGACTTTGAGGAGCTTGGCAATCTCGGACTTCGTGTGGCCCGCGCGCAGGAGAGCAGCGATCTCTACTCGTTTCGTTTCCATCGCTTTTGTCGTGGACATTAGGGTCACTCAGAGGTTAACACGTAATTTCCAATATATTATTTGATCCTTTTGTGGAAATGGAATTATCCAAATCATGAGCAGTCCATTTTTTGGGGGATGTAAAGAGTGTAACAGAACTTTTGCAAAGCCCGGTACATTAGGTTATTTTATGTCAGTGTCCATAACGGTTTAGGCACTTATCGATTCGTGGGATGGGTTTGAATATTCCCTCCTAGTAAAAATCTTGTCCTTGCGTGTTCAGCCACGTTGTCGCGAAGTGTTTCACCTCCTCGTCTGAAGCGAATCGTCGGTCTCTTAGGTGCTCCCTCAAGTGAGGAAAGAGATGAAAGTCGCTTGGAGCGAGATGCGGGTTGTAGGGAGAGTGTTTGATGATGTCCCATCGAAACTGCTTTAACAGCGTTTTGGTCTTCTGGCTGTATGAGGTCGCGCGTTGTCGCGAAGGAGGATGACGCCCTCGGTGAGAAGTCCTGGCCGTTTCGCGACAACGTGGCAAGGACAGGATTTTTACCAGGAGGGAATATTCAAACTCATCCCACGAATAGACGAGTGCCTAAACGTATATGTCGAAAAATAACCTAATGTAAGTACTATCAGTTGGCTGTATTTTTTAAAGCGAAAGGAACCTCGCTGTAATAAAACGAGGTCGTTTTGGCAGCAGAGGTCTCTCAAAAGGAATGACGAAAATAAGAAGGCGGGAGATTCTAATTGGAAGATGAGGAGAAGGAAAGACAGGCGGGAGATTCTAATTGGAGAAACGACGAGAAGGAGAAATGAAGGTGGAGAGAACGAGAGTCGAACGTGGACGAGCGCTCTGCTGAAGACTTTCAAGCGGCAGACTTTCATTTATGGCGGCGTGCGCAATGATAACTTTAACGTGAGAAGCACGACGAAAGTTTCGGCGAGTTCTTCCAGCCACGAGCGAACAGCGGAGACCGTTACGGGCAAGTGAGGTGAGAGTGAGGCGGAGAAGGACGACGTGAAAGCTTCAATCCAGCGGAATGGCGAGCGGGTCATCGTAGTTAACGACGAAGCGTCAGGGATTCCTCCTCCTATGCCTGCAGTAACGGTGACCCACTCGAACTTAGATTCTGGCAAGAGAATCTTCAGAGAGAGGATACTACGTATGTTTGCTATTCGGAGTTCAGTCGCTGGCTGGGTAATTTTCCACGAGGACTGCATGTCTACACGAGAAGCCAAGTGGGTCGCTTCTATTGCAGATGTTAAATTCAAGTAAGCAGTCTCATATCTCCGTATGTGCGGTATCGCCAGAATTCTTGTGAGTCAGTGTCTCAGCAATTTCAGCACAGTATTAATTAGCAACACGCTTTGCTAAATTTTGAAATTACGGCGGAGTTACATTCTAGTGTGATAAAATTTTGAGCATGTAATTTCTTCTATTTCAAAAAGAGCAAAGTTTAAATTGCCAATAGTAGTTGGCTTAATGCTCTTCTGTTGTTCTAGTATACAGTTTAGTTTTAGTTAATGTGTCAAGCATCATAAGACTTTAATAGAACTGGTTAAGACTCAAATTTAAGAATACAGTTTTGTCTAATTCTCGAACCAGTGAAACTAAGTGGAGAACTACCTTTTCCCGAAACCAGTAATTGTTTTATTCCATTTTAAGGAATGTTTATTGGAAGCAGATACATTAAAGCTGTGTCGGATTTATTTGGATAAAACTTAATAAGGACCGAATACGTAAATCAAGGGCAGACTTAGAGACATGTAGTTTTCTTTAAGAATATCAGTGTCATTCTTACTGATAGTGACTAAAAGTAGCTAAAATATACTTAAAAGTGATTTATTACATTGTTTTGCCTTTGATGGATTATTGTTTCTAACGCAGATATTTTCAATACTCTCCTTTTATTAAATTCTAGTTATTATATTAATTGAGGTAATAGAGTCTTACTGGATGGCTTTTATTTAATTAATTGCTATTATTGTCTGATTTAAGGCATTTTAATCACAGTAGTTATCAATATTTATTTTCAAGTGCTTATGCTATTTGAATTTACCTATTAGTGCTAAGCTTAAATTTTGATTTTTCAATTTCTATTATTCCAGTTTATAAATTTACGTTGGTTTGTAGTAGTAGTTTCAAAAACCTTACGTATTGTGTATTTCTTAACTTGTTCCATTTCAAAGTAAAGACATAATTAGTCTAACCGAATATTTTTGTAATCAAAGTTTGATTATTCTATTATTTCTTTTCAGAATTTCTTATTAAAATTTTATTTTGTGGGCAAACTAAATGCTGGCTAGTCAGTGTCATTATTCTTGTTTTGCTTCAGCACATTAATTTCACTGCGCTACAGATATGCACGTGACAATATTGGTTCTATGAAATAAAATTTACACGTTTCACTACAGGCTTTTTAACCTTACTTTTTGATCACCCTTCATAAGTAATTTCTTACCTAGTACCCTATGGTGAGCGACTTTTGCCGCACCCTGGCTTCGGCCTTCTTTTCTTACGCACGAGTTCTCAAAAGAAAAAGAAAATGGAAAAAGACAAACAAATACACACCTGAAAACATTCTAATATTTATCTTACCTGAAAAAAAATGTTCAGTTTAATATCCCACAACTGACTAATAGCTGCTTAATGGTACCAGTCAATTCATAATCCGGCTTTTGCTAAAATAAATAAATAAGTAAACATATTATATAAGAGTAGGTTATATACAAAAATAATAATACTTTATATAAAATAATAAGTATATTATAAGAGTTGTAATAAAATACAAATAATTAAATATATGAATTCCTTTTAATGAAAATAAATGTAAAGAAAAGAAATAAAATCATAAACAATTAACTATCTAAAGTCATCCTATTAACTATTCTGGAGTCATTTGGGTGATAGTGCGTCTGCTATAACCATTCTTAGTTGCGATGTCCTGAATGAGGGAAATTTCTTGATTGAAACGTTCTTGGTTAAGTGGGATATTTATGGCTCTGTCCAACATGGAAATGAAAGTGGACATCTTCTGGTTCCAGGGGTGGCTCGAGTCGCTGGTGATGTAATTAAGGCTGTTTGATGGTTTCCGATAAACTTCGAATTCCAGGTGATCTAGATTTCTGATGATTGTGACGTCAAGGAATGGCAGTTTTTGGTCTTTTTCCACTTCAAAAGTAAACTGTACTGTGGGGGAAAAAACTGTTTAAATGAATGATAAAAGTATCGATATCGCATATTTTTGTATCGAATATCGTGAATATATCATCGACATATCTAAACCAACAGTCTGGGAAGTAAAAATTAGAAGTTTTGAGGATGTCCTCGAAACTTTTCAGAAAAACCTCGGCTAGGATAGGGCTAAGACATGAGCCCATTGGAGTGCCTCCAATCATTCTATAGACCTTGTCTTTAAATCTGAAAATGTTATTTTTACTACACAATCTGGTTAGTGTTAAACATTCTTCATGGACCTTAGGTGGAACCTTATTTTTACCCAGAATATCATTTAGAAAATCGATAGTCTCTGGCATGGGGATGCTTGGAAACAATGAAATTATATCAAAAGATACCAAAATTCCTCCTTCTTTAATTTTCCTATGTTGTAACTTGTTGACTAGATCTACGCTGTTTTTGATAGAACTGTCAAAGTCCGAGAGTTTAAGAGTTTTTAAAAAATTCGCTAAAAATTTTGAAAGACGATAGGTCGGTGAGTCTATGTTCGACACTATCGGGCGTAATTTGTTCCCGGGTTTGTGTATTTTAGGCAAGCCATATAACCGGGGTAAGGTAGGGTTTTTAATAGTAAGTGAGGATGCTAAATTTGGGGGAATAAAATTAGGACTATCCTTAATGGATTTTTTAACATCACTGATCAAATCTTTTAGTGGATCCTTTTTATTAATTAATTCGAAAGGCCCCTCGGATATAAGAGCCTAAGAATCGTCTTTTTTAAGAATAACTGTGGAGTTCCCCTTATCACTTTTTAGAAAAAAGCAGTTTTTCGTGTTAAGAGTTTTAACAATAGCTAAATGTTTTTTGTCATCATCGGATGTCAAATAATTTTTCCAATTTTGGTCCAAAATGTGGGTGCATTGTTCCCTGATGGCTTTTTTGCCTGATTCATGTAGATACCTAATGCCTCCCGCTATATGACCAACTAACTCTTGTAAATCATTCTGTTTGTTACTAAAAGCAAACTTTAAACCTTTGGAAAGAAATTCCATTTCGGAATTGCTAAATTCTATGTCTGTCTGATTGATAATATTATTGAAAGTCTTTTTCTTATCTGGTCTTCTTTTGGACGTCTGATTATTAATAATAAGTTCTAATTTGTTTGAAAGTTTTTTAGTTTTTTGATCTATTTTTGCTTGATTGACCCAATTGACTTTCCATAGCAAATCATCCCAATCCTCTTCTTTTAAATGTTTACTTAAGAATAAATGTAAATTATAAGCTTTGGCTTCGACAATGGATAACTTGTAATTTAAAAAACCTATCTCCATAATAAGTCTTTGACGCTTTACTGAAACTATTAACTTATTTAAACATACATCCTTGGAATTACTGAATCAATAAATTTAGGAAAAACTCTGTGGTGCTTGCATTGATTTAAGAACCAAATGTCTGCTTTGATTGATCTTATCTTAAAATTAAGTCTAAAAAAAGAATTTTGTTCCCTATTAAAGTACAAAATGTACATCTGATAAAGTCAATAAACAAGAAACACCTGCTGGATGCTTTCGAAAGCATTGCTATCCAACAATCGGATAGTAATTTATTACTTAACCTAGATAGAGGCCCGATTAGCGACTCCCCTCGAATTCGGTGGTTGACCCAAGTAACCAATCAGAGAAAATGATTTTTATGTTTTTCTTTTATTGGTTGTTGTTTCCTTATATATACTCAGCTGTTTCAAGACACAGGCTCTCCATTTTTTCCTTACAATGAACCCTGCATGGGGCAAATCTCAGAGAATGCTGGTAAAAGCATAACAGACGCAACCTATGAAAAACCCGCGAAACAAGATTCATCCAAAAATGCTGGGTGTAAGAGAAGCCTTTCTGACGATATAAATGGCAATAATGATGTTGGTTGGCAGGCGCATCAAAGTAAAAAATCTAAGAAAGGTCTGAGGATAGACAACTTCCATTCTACTATTGACATTAACAAGAGTGCATCAGCTGTTATACGGGAGAAAAAAATTAAGCCTTGGAACAGCCCTACACCGGACAATTCTACTCGTGGCAGTGGCGCTATTTATATCCCGCCAATTATTATCTGCAGCCACGGGAAAACCATCAAGGAGGTCCTGGAAGAAATTAAGACTCTGTGGAGCTTGACAAAATCACTGCTCACACAGGAAGAACAGATACAATCAAGGTCAAGTGCCATGACGAAGAGACACACAAAATTCTGGTGTCTGGCATCAAAAGTCGTGACGTGCTTAAAATTCAGCACCATCAGCTGTAATCGGAAAAAATGCTCAAGTACGTTGTTAGGAATGTCGATATCACTTATGTTATGGAAGACTTCTGTGATGACCTAAAAAAGGCTAATTACTTTCCAGAAAAAGCCATCAGGCTGAAAAAGGCAAATGGCTCAGTAGAAATGCCGATGGTTTTGGTACTCTTACAAAACACTGAACATAACAAGACGTTCCTAAGTTTAAACCGTATTGGACCCCTAGCTGTTTCTGTCGAAATATTTCGAGGAAGTAAAAAGCCCCTGCAATGTTTTAATTGTTTACGCTTTGGGCACGTCTCCCAGGGGTGCTCCGAATCGCCACGCTGCAACAAGTGCGCTGGAGACCATCAGTCTAGAGATTGCCTAAATATCAAGGGCAAAGACCCCCCCAAATGCATCAGATGTGCAGGTCAACACACCTCTAGCTATACGAAATGCCCAAAATACCCGCAGCCCAGGAAATTCAAAAGCACCAAAGTAGTGGAAGGTAGAACTTTTGCTTCTGCTGCCGCTAGTACTGGATCCATAGACCCCAACGAATTTTTTAGAGTATATAGATATGTGGGGAACCTAATGAATCTGCTTAAGGAAAAGAGCAAACATTTGCCTCAGCCTTCTCCAGTCGTAACCGAATTTAACCATGGACAGACACCCCTATAGAGTAATCAAGCAAGGTAAGCTTCGATGCACTATTTGGAACGCGAGGGGGCTCTCTTGCAACTGCTTAGAGTTTTTCAACTTCCTAACTAGTTTGAATATCGATATTGCCTTTTTGTGTGAGACTCATCTCCGATCGAATCAGGCCTTCAAATTGCCTGGTTATTCCATCTACCGCAGGGATAGACCCCTTAAAAATCCTGCTGGCCCTGCGTCTGGAGGGGCAGCAATCCTCATCAAAAATGGCACTGATCATCGTATGACCACCACCACCAATTTCTCTGGAATGGAAGCTGTGTCTGTCATTATTAACGACGTGGATGTAGGGGAAGTGAAATTCATCTCCTTATATAATTCGCCCAGGCATAAGCTTGACCCCTGTGAGCTTGATGATCTGCTAAGTGGGCCCATTCCAGTTATCATGGCTGGGGACCTGAATGCCAAGCACCCACACTGGAATTCCAAATGTACGAATCAAAATGGCTCCATTCTTCGTGGCTACATGATGAATCAGATTGATACTTTAGTTATCGGACCTCTTGACGACACTTACTATTGCGACCATTCGCCTGTCAGCGACGTACTTGACATCGCTGTCCTCAAGGGTTTCTTCAAGCCGTTTAATATATTTACTGTGAATGCCTTATCCTCCGACCATTGTCCAGTTGCACTCAACTTCGAATGCTTAAACCTTGACCTAAGGGTCAGCCTACGGCGTAAGCAAGACTGGAAGTTATGTAGAGATTTGCTGAAGGAAAGCGACATTCTATACAAAGCCCCTGCCAACAGCAATGACATAGATGGTAATATTGGTGACATCACTTGCTTGATCAACTCAGCCACTGATGCCAGCGCCACTGCTGTCGACCGAAAGCGACCCGATCATCTCGATCTTCCTCCATCTATCAGGACCCTTATACGTGAAAAGAACTCTTACAGAAGATTGTGGCAACGTAGTAGGTGCCTCCATTTCAAGACTAAGTACAACAGGCTAAAACGCAAGGTTAGTGATCTGGTCAAGGAGCTGCGAATCCAAAGGTGGAACAACAAGATCAAGAGCCTGTCGGTCCAGGACAACTCCCTCTGGTGTACGGTCAGGGCCCTCAAAAACAAGAAGTCTGCCGATATACCCCCCCTGCTTACAGATAATGGTTACTTTGTCAGCAGCTCCCAGGAAAAAGCCCAGCTTATTGCCAATGCATTGAAGAGCCAATTCGCCACCCCCACTGCAGATAGACCGGCAAGCATCGAGAATACCCTCCAAGTCCAAGAAGGCTGCATAAATTATGATCGCTCTCCTTGTGTACTCAACCCTCTCCAAGCCATAGACGTCACCGAGGTCTCAATCATAATTAAAAGTCTAAAGAGCAACAAGGCTCCTGGTATTGACTCCATCACCAATGGTACACTGAAAAATTTACCACCAAGAATTATCTGCCTTATTACCAGGATTCTAAACGACTGCTGGAACCACGGCTGCTTCCCCAAAGCCTGGAAGGACTCAGTCATCCTTACTATACTCAAACCGGGTGTTAATCCTGCTCTCCCTGTCAGCTACAGGCCCATTAGCCTATTGCCCACGCTATCTAAGGTCTTCGAACGCATTATCCTGAAGAAGTTCAACGACTTTTGCGAGTCTCATAATTTACTTCGCAAGGAGCAATTTGGCTTTCGCCCGAATCACTCCTGCCAACTCCAGATATGGAGGCTCGTTGCAGATCTGAACAGTCCTCTCAACTATTCGATGTACGGCGGAATTGTCTTTCTCGATGTGCATAAGGCTTTTGACCAAGTCTGGCATGACGGCCTCATCTATAAAATGATCAACTCCGGTTTCCCTGATGAGCTGATTGCTCTAGTTCGCTCCTTCCTGGCCAACAGATCATATCGTGTCAAGGTTGGTAATTCCTTGTCGGACCCCTGTGATGTTAACGCTGGTGTTCCCCAGGGTTCCGTCCTGGGACCGGCCTTGTTCAACTTCTACATTCATGACCTTCCAGAGTTCTTTAAGTGTAATCTGTACTTGTTCGCTGACGATGCGGCCATCACGACTTGCGCAAAGAACCCAGCCCACGTCATCAGTCGCTTACAAAAGGCCTTGCATCAGTGCGAAGAATGGTTCGACAAATGGCGGCTGAAGCTTATCCCCCAAGGCCCCTCATACTATATGGTAGAAATCTTGACTGGGTTAAGAGCTACAAGTACCTTGGCGTGAAGATTGATTCTAGATTGGACTGGAATGAGCCGTTCAATATGCTCTCAATAAGGCTAAAAGGGCGAAGTTCAGCCTAATTGCGCTTTTGGGGAGAAACAGTGCACTTGGACTAGATAATAAGCTCTTGCTGTACAAGGTTGTGATCCGCTCTATATTGCTTCACGGAATGCCTGCCTGGGCTACTATATGCAAGTCAAGATGGAAGGAACTCCAGACCTTCCAAAATATAACTCTCAGGACCATTGCTCAACTCGACAGAAGAGTTGCAAACAACTACTCCATACATGATGACTTCGGTATGGGCCACATTGGTAGCTTTGTCCAGATGCTCCTCAAGAAGCTGCTCACGAAAATTGAGAGACATGATAATTCCTTGGTAGCCAATATATTGGATCATCCCTTAGCTTTTAGGGGTCCATTAAGGTTTCGTAGACCCCGTCATGTCCTAGAAGTCAACTTTGATGATCTCAACAAGGGCGTCTTCCCTGACTACTGGATCTCCTAACCCGCACTTGTCCGGGGTTATCACTACGTCAATCCAGAATCATAGTCCTCGTCCTACAAGGTAAGGACGCTATCCTCAGGATGACTCAAGAGGGTGATCAGGCTTCTCCTCTAACTCAGTGTAATTCCCCTGGTTACTCTTAGGGCGAGTGTGTTATGGAAGCTCGGCTACCGGACCGCTCATGTCCTTTTCACTTCACTGTTCGATTGTCGATTGTCGAAGACACAGGCAGTTCTCTCAGTTTCCTTGAGGTGCTCCTGGGCTGCTGAATGATGGAAGCAATTGCTTCCGAAAAGTACTTCCAGTATCAGGTTGTATATTTTCAATCTATTATCGTTGTGGTGAAAGAGTTTTTTATTAGTTCTAAGTTTTCCATTTTATTCGTAGTAATTGAAACCTGTATACTTGCCATTTACGAAACATTAATGGAATTTATCATTTTTTATGGCGTCCTCCTGTACGAATGCATTCTTAAAATCTGCTGTTGAGATTCCTCACCGACCCCTGCAACATCTCAGCTGGGATACTGTGAATTTCATCCTGATTTCTCCGTTTTAACTCATCCAGAGTTCTTGGTCGAGTCGTGTACAGTTTACTCTTGAGATAGCCCCAC